>NW_017547102.1:3869507-3882435 GCF_001854935.1 Bemisia tabaci | reverse complement strand
GACAGGGGGGAAAGGGGGGAGAGGGTTCGCGGTGATTGTAACATTGAAATTCATGACAACACTTGACAATGCGGAAATGAAGTTCCCTTTCGTTTGTGATATGGATGAGCTTTCAAGTTACTCTTTCAAAGGCTCGCGCGATATCTTGTTTTCCGACCATCGACTCTCGAAAAGGCTGCCAAATGCTAGGCCAATTCCGCAAATACGATCGCGTGACCACCGAACCATTTCAACGAGGTACACGCAGAGTACAAAATGTAAGGTGCGTATTTTCCCCTCAAAAAATCATGAAATACTAAAAACTGAGAGCATGGGTAAAAATACTGAGAACAACACTGCCGTGCAACGCAAAAACGTCGTAAGCGCCATTTTCCATTTTTTTGAAACAATGTATCATAGCAGAAAAATGTGTGTACCTCGGGACAGTGTTTTTACACAATTATTTCGCAAATACTATCAAGAACTCAACCTGAAAATTTGAGGTGCGTGGGTAAGACAGTTTTTATTTTATAAAGTGTTAAGTTCCAAAAAACGAGGGAAAATTTTGATGGATTTACGGTATTCTTGCTTAGCACGGCAAAAAGTTCCGTTTATCTATCTAAGTCTCTGAGATTGATTAAATTTGCAGTATCGAAATGATTCTTCACTCTTTTTCTTCGGTAAGCAGTGATTCTTTGGTGAGGATGCAGAGAACTCCATGAAGTTTGATTACAAAGGAAGGGCATGGAGGACAAAGCGAATAAGTGCAGTTTTTGACATAATTGAGATGTTGAGTGAAACTAGTTTTAATGCATACTCTATGAAAAATTCGCTCCCAAATTCCAATTTTTAAGTATCAAAAAGTAGGTTTGAACTTTTTTTCCGCTATAAGGATCCATGCAATTGCAAAACTTCAAACACGTATTTCTCGAAATAGCAAAAACTGCACTTATGCGAATTGTCCTCCAAGCCCCTCACTTAGAGAGACCTGTCTGATCGGTTGTTCTTCAACTTCGTCTGATATACCACCACGTGATGGAAAAACATGGAAATAGAAAACATTTCCTGAAAGTATGGCATTGTTTCTACCCCCTCTCAACAAAGTGCATGGGAGGTTTATTAGAACGAGTATCGAAATATATTGAATCGCAGATGACTTTCCACCTTGTCCGCTTGTAGTCTCAGACTTTTATTATACAAATACACCCTCACACTGTAATTTTTATACTTTTACTCAACCAATCCGTCAGTTTCTTTCTTGTTCAAATGCTGAATTTTTAATGATGGTTTATTATCTTTCCGAATTGCGTAAAGAATAACTGTTGGAAGTAATTTGTTACATTTTTTGACTGAAGCTTGTGAATTGCCATTCCACTTTGAAGAATGCGATGTTACTACATTTTTAGACAGATATGTTGGATTTTATGTTCCTTTACATTACTTAACCTCATTGGAGGTTGTAAATGATAGAACTTTTCAATTTATCTTCAGAATGGGCACGTAATCGCAATAATAATTATAAACAAGCGGGAAAATTCCAATACTGTCGTATTAGAAAAGCGCTCAGGTGTTAGTCAATATATTTAGTGAAGAAAGGAAGTATAAACTCCGTCGACTTGGCTGGGTAATGGAAATAAAACATCAGCTGATAGCAAACAAAGGTTACCAAGGAAACCGTAAACGCGTATTTTCGTTTCCCGAAAATGAGCTCACCGTTGAGCTCATCAGGCGCGTTTTTTTCAGGCTTCATTTGAGTTCAACGATCAATTTCGATAAGAATTACTCTACCGCTAAGAAATTTTCATATAGACAAAGATCGAAACTACCTGCGCATTACGTTAAAAGCATAAAATACAGTTTTCACAGCTTTATTTATTTTAAAAATGCCCCCCCCCCCCCAAAGCCTACACATCGATGAGCTGGTGCGCCATTTAAACGCATTAGCACTAGTATACTAGTACTCAGAGGCAAAGTCGAAATCAAAAAGCGCTGCCTATCGGCTGAGCGCTTAAAATGTTAAACAGAGAATACATATAAAACATCAATGACATTAGACGCAAATTTCAGAGGAAGAAAATCAAGTAAAATAGCTTTGAATTGTCGTTTTCCTCTCAAAGGAAACTCCATTGCAAGATTGCAAAATTGTCGCGGACATTTCAAATTTTTACAAGAATAAACCTGCAGAATTTTCGTTGAAAATGCATCTGATGTTTGAAAGATATCAGAATAATATTACCAAAATTTTTAGTCGAAACTTCTCCCGGTAAAAATGCAATCTGCGCGAGGAAATTTGGCAACATCGAAATCCAGTTACGTTCTTTCGTGAGAGGAACGACGGAATGGAGAAAAATGACTTAAAAGTTTCATCCCTCCATGAAGCTTAGCGTGAGCAGCGAACTTTAAGTTATCTTTTTGAATATGAAATATGTTTAAAGGTATACGCGATTTCGACCGACTTTCACAGAAACACAGCAAGTCGCTATAAGTCTGGAGCCAAAATCTCATGTCTCCATAAGACTCAATGTTAAAAACAAGTTTTGACGACTTTTTTTATGCTCAAAAAATGTTTTCCAACTCGAATTTTTAACCTGATAAAATTAACAACCAGTTACACTTAACAAAATTCCCAACTAATTTATTCCAGATTGGGACTTCGTGATACTTAGTCCGGTTTCGGAAGGAGAAAATATGCTTTAAAGTAATTTCAATTCAATTTCTTTTTAATTCCACACGACATTCTCTCGCTTACCTCTGAAATTTTTATCATAAAATTTACTATCAAATAAGTCAAATTATCGTTTTCCAGGAGAAAACCCGTAACTCCATTCCAAGGTTGCAAAATTTATTCAAATAATTCGATTTTTTATAAGAATGTACCTATGAAGTTTTTGTCCAATATCGTTCTGATTTTTATATGAGATCAAATAAAATAAACAGTGGATTTTTCAGTTAAATTTGCCAAAAATTTTACCATTAAAAGTTCAATTTGCGAAAGGAAATTTGGCAACATTGAAATGTAGTTACGTCATTTCGTAAAGGAAACAACGAATTATACAAAACCCCAAAATATATGAGTCAACATTTTTATAGAGCGTTCAAACACAGCAACTCACCCGATGAAAGTTGGTGAAAAGAAAAGATGCATTACTTAAATGGATACTCGTGTGAACCGCGATCCACCCAAAACAAGCACAAGGCCTCAACAACGTTGCCAAACGGTGAATAAAACTGAACCTGCCACATTTTCATCGCGAAATCCCGAATTATCCGAGAAAACTGTGGGCAATGCATTCGGGACGATTAACGGGGAGGCGATAATGGTGAGTTTCGAAACTCGCTCCCCCGGAGGAGACGCGAATTTGCTTGAATAATTTAAACGAACCCGCTTTTCTTTCACCTTTGACGGTGACAATTATTATTAAGACTTCGAATCTGTCTGCTGGAGTCGAGCGAGGGGGAGGAGTTGTGATGGGAGGATGATGAGAAGTCAAGAACAGCGTATCTTTATAGGGGTTTCTGTGGGAGTTGGGTGGTTTTTAAGTGGCGGGGCGGGAGGGTCAGAGAACGGGTCAACGCACAGACTTAACACCGCGTCCCCCAAACACGACCCCCATCCCTCTTCGTTGAGTAAGTACGGCTCACCTTTTCATTTTCTCTCATCCGCGATGGGGGACTTTTCCGCTATCGCTAGAATAACCCTTTCACCTTTTCATTCTCTCCCACGAGTCATTCCTTAAAATTATTTCTGTTTGACCATGTTGTTTGCACAACAACTGAATTTCATCGTGAAATAAATTGAATTAAATGGTTACGAGCCGTCTTTAAATAACGTAACGCTCTAAGGAGAGGGGGGGGGGTCGAGAAGAGCGTTATACCATTTTCTATTTGCGTATTAAACGATCGCTCGAAAAATAAAATCGATACTTTAACCGATCGACATGATTAGATCGGCTAAAGTCGATACATTCACGGATTTGTTAGTCAATTCATGGGTTGGCGATCGAATCACGTCGATCTGTTCACGTTTTTATTTTCCGATCGAATCGACACCGGTTTACGTCGATAGGTGCAAGTCGATTGATTCATGTTTATAAGCCCTGGAGAGACGATCAAATTCCCGAACCAATTCCGATCAAAGTAGCATCAAAGTGTCGGGGGTTATCAGTCTTAAACTCATTAATTTGCTTCATTTTAAAATGAAAACTTGGCAGAAATGTTTCCTGTGGCAGGAAATGATGAATGATGGCACTCAATTCTGATCTTATTTTGAACAAATAAGTGCGGCCCGTCAAAATTTGATGGTGGGTGGTGACCATCAGTCATCAGCATGTCTACTTTGATCGGAATTGGTTCGGAATTTGATCGTCTATCCAGGGCTTTATTTTTCGATCGATTCATGATGTCCATTGTCCATCGAATCCATACTCTCCTCGATATGATGACAATATGGTGATTAACATAGTGGCTCTGACCGAAAAAGGTAACTCAAAGTAGCCATAAACAAGGAAATTTTGAACTGTGTGCAATTAAATACGAGTAAAGGTGCCGATGTACCATCCAGATTCGTGAACGGATCGGTGCATTGATAGAAAGCCGCGTGCACGTGCTTCCTTTTCCTCCCCTCTTTGGCTCGCTTCCCGTGTGAAAAAATGCAATAAAACTGAGGGCAGAGGGTGTCAGGTTTTCCTAGACCTCGGCGTCTCAAGGTTAGGATTATTGCGTATGACGAGTCGGCTCTCAGCCTCCGACGAGGATTTTAAACGCAGCTGTTGCAGGAGCCAAAGGCACGGCCTGAGACACCTTTGCCAAATCTTATATTTCATGTTTTGCGACCGACCATAAAATATGAGACTCTAAAATCTGATGTTTTTACTTCTTGATTATGGGACTGATTTTTCCTCCTTTTTCTCCTGACAAAATGTTCATCTGCGTGCCGCAGTATCGTTTCGGAAGCGAAAAGCTTGAAAAAGCACATATTTTTTTACGCAAATAGGTCTGTTGCACACAAGAGATAAAGCCAATTGAATACACTATTTAAGAGTAAATTCGCTCGAAAATTACGTTGGACACTTAAAAAAGTCTGAAATCTATTCCTTAGCGCGCAATCTGCATAGATTGCATCACGCTTTTTCGAGTTTCCCGTGTCTGCAGGCAGTTTTTCTCAGTTACCGCCGGCCAGGTTTGCAAAGGCAGAGGAGTAAGACAGAACTACCCAAAGTAGACAAACGATTAACTAACATTCTCTATTGTATGATTTCCATAGTTTTCAAGCGTTTGTCCCCTTTTTCTTCCTGCATCTTGCCAGAACAAAAGCTTTGAATCAATTTACAGCTTCCTCAAGGAGAGTCTATAACAGTTTCCAAGATTGTTAGATTATTTAGGTTAGGTCTTTCTACGGGCAAACCTGACCGCCAGCCACCAAGAAAAACTGTCCACATACGCGGTAAATTTGAGAAAGCGTGTTACAAGCTTAGCAAATTGCGCGCCAAGGAGTGAATTTCCGACTTTTTTGTGTGCTCAACGTGATTTTCGTGCGAATTTTCTTTGTAAAAGTGTATTCAGTTAGCTGTATATCTTATTTGTAACAGACCCATTGTGAAGTTAAGAGTGTATTTTAAACTATAGACCGTATTCGATAACGGTTCGATGTATCGTTTGGTTCAAAACAATAGAACATAACCTCCAACCAAACTGTAAGGATTTTAATTGGAAAAGCTGAAAATGAGAAATTTCCTGACAATTTCACTTTGCATTGGCATTTGGTACTCAAAAGAATAAAAAATCTGTTTCAAAAGATCCGTTCTCTCAGATTCCTGAATTTACTTTTGAGGCTATGTTTATGTTTTGAACCAATCGATATCGATACAATCTCACCCGTTTGATGTATCGAATACGATCTATTCCGACTCGCTCATCGTGATTTTTGAGCCGTTTTCTAAAAAAAGTACTTCTTCTTTTCGCTCCGGCTGAAGTTTGCAACAGGCACATTGAGATACGCCCTCCCGTGAGAGGAGCGACAAGATGAGCTTGACCACGGTCGCGGAGTGTAAAGTGTGATTTTAACGTTACATTACTCGCAAACAACAGAAGCGGCAGAGCATCCTACGTCCTCACATTGTGAGAAGTGGACGGGGTGCATAAGGGCAAAGCTCTTCCGGTAATCCCTACACCTTGCGCCGGCGGCGGCGGCGGAGGTGGGCTCCTCTTCCTGATAGCAATTTCGAGTCTTGCGGTCAGTCAAACGCAAATCCACTGATAGGGTGTTATCGCTAATCACCCCTGCCGTCCGACATTCGATGTTGTAAAATGTAGGGAGTCTTCAGTAGATACACGCATCGGTCGTGATGACATTTAAGGTGATGTTTCATTTTTTCCATTTTGTAGGACTGTCAGGGTGTCTACTAAAACAAGCTGCCCAAAAATCAGTACTACTTTCACAGTGCTTTTCCAGCACATATAGAAGATGAAATTCCCAGACCACGTATCTCGGTTTGCAACGTTGCAGACTTACTGTCATACTTTATTTTTTGAAAGAAAAACCACTCAACGTACATATCCTAAAATATCTGTGATTTTTCTGCTCTGTACGAAGAAAATTCTGTGAAAACTACACGGGAAGATGTTGATTCGCTTCCAGGAAAAAATTAATAACAGGAGCGGAGATTTTTAAACACCGCAAACGAGATGCGTGGTTTGGGAGTTTCACCGTCGATATCCAAGAAATTCAGTACCTCTTCAACAGAAAAATTCAGTGCTTTTTCAGTACATACAAGTAATGGAATTAGAAAAATATCGAACATTTGAATTTTTCGCTCACAATGAGACCAAAATGACGAAAAATGAAAAAAATCTGGACCTTCTTGCGGAATTTCCGCACTTTTTCAGTGCTTCCAGACCACCCTTAAAAAAGCAGTACTATTTTCGGACTTTCCGGAAATTCCGGAGTGTAGACACCCTGACTGAATGAAAATAGCGGAAAGACAATTTTCTTGATACTTTTAGAGTAATTTACGAAGGTGTTGCGTTTGCACTGTTGCGTTTTCCACAAATCGTTTTTTGTCCCATTGCTGTTAGTCTTGCGAGTGGGATGACGTGCTACTGACTTTTTCCGACGAGAATTTGTCCTAATTCAAATTTTAAAAAATAACATACCTCACAAGTTCAATACATAAGTTAATATGATTAGTTTGTCTACTTGGGGCCAAAACAAGGAGAGAAAACGCTAGCAAATTTTCTTAAAGAAATTTAATAAAAAGACGAGAGATGAATACCAACGTCGCGATCGGAGGAATGCATTTTCCCAGTCTCTATATTGTTTTCTGCGCTAAGTTCACGCAAACTGAACCAAAATCACCGCAAAAATTGTGTTCGTTCGTGTTTCACGTCCTATACACTGGAAAAAACACATCGGATCTAGAGTCCAGAATCTTAAAAATATCGACAAGAAAAAATACTCTTAATTCAATCAGATTTAAGTTTAAATCAAGAATCAAGCCTCTTAATTTGAGCGGATTTCCTTTTGATTTAAGCTGAAATCTGATGGAATCAAGAGTCCATTTTCTTGCTAATGTTTTCAGGAGTCTGGACTCTAGATCCAATGTATTTTTTTCCAGTGTATATTAACCAAAAGTAACACAAGACCACAAGTATTTTTAATAGTGTATAAGGTGCGGGATTTGATAGAAAGCTTTCCTTTCTGCTCTGCTCATACTCAAGTTCCAATAAAAATTAGGACAATTTACCCTCAGGAAAAAAACCAGGAGGACATCCCATTCGTAGGAATTACTGTGACATGACAAAAAACTAGGAAAAAATTATTAGGATTACGTGTGGTAGAAAAATTTATCTCAGGTAAAATGACCAAGCACCCATGAAAAAATATGGCGGAACTAAAGCGAGGGTGGTTTGAAGTTATTCCTCTTAAAACGCAGTTTTGAGAAAAACATGTCTAATACATTAATCTGTCATATTTGGCAATTATGATGAGACTTTGTGCCTTTTTTCACCAGGAAAATCAAAGAAACTATTCACAACTAATGAGCGTATTCATAGTCGTCCCCATTTGGTTTACACTGTGATTAAGGGAGGTTTGAGAAAAGCCGTTAAAATAGTATCATATAGAAAGGACAATTTTAGCAGCCTCCAGTTATGTTCAGCAGTGTAACCTCGGAAATAAACTCCTGCGGGCAGTTTCGATAATTTGACACTGCAAAAAATAAAAAATAAAAATTAAGAAAGAAATTATACTCCAAGTTTTAAGCATTGCATCTCCCATAAAGTTTGTCAAAATCGTTGAATTTTTCTTCCATATATTTTGCACTTTCCGTGGAGGTAAATAATTTTAATCTCTTCTTCCAATGATGGGGGGAGGAGGGTTAAAAATTTTAAATTTATTGTAACGTATTATATGAAGCTCAGCGGTTTGACAGTAAACGTCACTGCAATACAGAAAGCTGTCTATGTTTGATCATCGCCGATGCAAATACAACAACCACCACCAGACAACGTCGCGTATGTAGCATTCCAAAATCAATAGACCCATTGGAATGATGAGTTTCAGATTAGGCTGTGGGCTGTGTGAGCGCGACCACTCATTTCCATTATAGTTCTAATCAGCGCCTGACGCTCCGGCGATGCACCACGCCTCGCACGGCCCAAACTGCCCGACGAAGGCAAGCTGAGAAAAATGACCCCGACTCCCAGAAAAGGATGCCAGGTTAAGCCTTATTCCGAAATACATGAATTAGCTCCGCTATAGACGATACCTTTTTG
The DNA here is from genome assembly GCF_001854935.1 of Bemisia tabaci. Taxonomy (NCBI): domain Eukaryota; kingdom Metazoa; phylum Arthropoda; class Insecta; order Hemiptera; family Aleyrodidae; genus Bemisia; species Bemisia tabaci. Next base: position 3,873,684 of record NW_017547102.1, on the reverse strand, counting down.
TTACTTTTTATTAAAAACAGCTGACGCCACTGTAATATTCTAAATTCGTTGTGGGCAAAAGTTATAATTTGAAAAAATCTCGATTGGGGTTGGTCTCAGTTGAACAATTTTTGAGGCGCCAGGATATCATTTTAGGCCACACCTGCCGTCTCGGTGTTTCGGATTTTGAATATTTGTCTAAGAATTCGAGTTTCCTTTCGAACGATAACCCTTAATACCAGGATTTTGCTATAATCGAATAAATGGGAACCTTGATTGCATTTAATGTCACTCTCGCCTTCTACGATTTTAAAATTTGGAGAATTTAAGGTGAATTTCAACTCCCTCCCCCCCAAAAAGAAGTTTCTCAAAAACCGATTGGACAAGAGCCACGTGCCGTACGATCTATAACTCTCCGCAGTGGTAGGTACCGGTTATTTTACATACGTTAGTGCGCCTTCAATTAGGTTTGATACCGTGCAACACTTCCGAGGCAGAATAGTTGCTCAGAGCGCCTTCAAGAGTACCACCCCGGCTTAATGGCGAAGATCACGATTGCCGCTGAGACTACACTCTAGCAAGTGTGCAGGTACAGATTTTCTCATCATCGACGGTGAAGTACAAGCCATTCGTCCCTCAATTTGCAACATTGCAAGTTTTGTTCTTGCCCATTTCATAAACTAGGTAAACTAAATTGAACACTTATACATTTTCCCGTGATTTTTCGAGGTACGATGAAAAAAGACGTAAGAGTAGAGAAGTTCAGACGAACAAAGGCGGATCCCTAATTCATAGTCCTTAAAGTAAACGGGCCCGAAAAGTTGAAAAAGCGCCAAATCAAACATCCTGACGATCAGAGTTAATGTCAACTTGATTTTGCGCTTTTGCGGCTATGATGTAAAGGTTATGAATTTTAATTATCGCATATTCCTCCAAATGATAAAATGAGAAAACAAAAAAGAAATTAATAAAAAAAGTAAAAACATACCTATATAAACAAGCAGTTTAAACAAAAAAAAAAAAATAAAAATGAAACAGAGCGCACCCATATCAATGCACAAGTTAGTGGAGAAAACATTGATTTTGAAACTTAACGTACATAGAATAGATAGCTCGATTGCAAGTTTGTATTATTTCGATGGTGAAAAGATAGCATTTTTGTCCACTGCCGCCGTCATGAATTTGGAAAGTTGTATAGTGTCACTGAAATTTCACTTGTCAGAAAATTTTCCGTATAACCAAGTGTCACAAAAATTGATAGAACAGGAGCCGAGATAGTATTTCAGGGCACCTTCGTCATCTTGGATTTTGAAAGTTTGAAAAGTTGAGTAGAAAGTCGAATACTCCATCAAAAAATTTCGTCTACTACTGGGTTCCTCAAAAATCGATCGAACAGGAGCCTCATATTGTAGGATCCGTCGGACTGTGTACAGAGTAAACGGTACCAGTCGAGTCCGTGCGTTAGTGCGCCTTCAATTACGTTTGATACTGTGCAATACTTCCGAGGTGGAATAGTTGCTCAGAGCGCCTTCAAGAGTATCGCCTCGACTCGGTGGCAGAACATTACGATTGCTTCTGAGATAACACTCTAGCGCGTGTGCAGTTACACATTTTCTCTTCATCGTAAGTGAGGTGCAAAACATTCGTACCTCAGTATACGACGTTGCAAGTTTTTCACTGCCTCTAATGCGGGTAAACCATTATGAAAACTTAAAAATCCACCCTGGTTTTCTGTTAAATACTAGTTGCTTCGAAAATTTGACTGGAAATTAGAGTTTCCCGTCCAAAAATACCCACTGATACCAAGATTAACAAAGCTCTGCCGAACAAACTCCAAGACAGCATTTTAGGCCACGTGCGCCAGCGTAAATTTTTGAATTTTGAAAATTTAAGTTGAAATTCAAGTATTCCCTCCAAAAATACCTGTTGACTCTGAGTTTCAGAAAAATCGTTAGAAAAAGAGCCGCAAATCATAGGATTAATAAAACTCTGCACAGTGATAAACGATACCTGTCGTGTTGATTTACATACCGTAGTGCGCCTTCAATTACGTTTGATACTGTGCAACACTTCCGAGGTGGAATAGTTGCTCAGAGCGCCTTCAAGAGTATCGCCTCGACTTGATGGCGGAAGATCACGATTGCCTTTGAGATTACACGCTAGTGCGTGTGCAGTTACACGTTTTCTCATCGCCGACAGTGGAATTCGAGACATCCGTGTCTTAATTTGCGACGTTGCAAGTTTTTCACTGCATCTATTATGGGAGTAAACCATTTCGAAAACTTAAAAATCTACCTTGATTTTCCTGGGGTATGATGATTTTTTTTAGCGGCTCTGGTGCTTGCACTAGAGCTGCTATTCCGGACGGTCCCAGCTGGGGAGTATCATTGGACCATGTTACATTGGAGAGACCGCGCGTTGGTTAATGGGAATCGGCGCCATTTTCGGCTATGTTCCTTGTCATGACTTTATTTTATTGCATATTGTTTTATTGTTAGCCAATGCTATGTTGTGTAGTGTATTTTTGGAATCATGGTGATACAGTCAATAATTCAAAACTTGTCTGTGCTTTAATCTCGTGATGGAAAAAATGTAATTTACGTTCAAAATTTGAAAATTTGAATTTTAAAGTTTTCGCGGTTAAGGAAGCTCCAACCACTGGGTTGGAGCTTCCTAGTCATATTACTCGATATCAGCTGATAGCAAACAAAGGTTACCAAGGAAACCGTAAACGTCTAATGCCGTCTGCCCACGTAGCAAATGGGAGGCGAAAATGGAAGTCATCAGTGCATCGTTGAGTGTTGACGCCCGATCCCATTTTCAGACATGTTCACACGTTTTGCTTGCAAAGAAAAAAGGCGGCAAATCAATTTTTATTATTGGACCAATGAGTGTTCTCCAATTTGAGTTTGTAAAATTCGTGGTTTCTAGGTTAGGTTTTTGGCTGTGTGATAAATGATATTATGCCGTCTTTGATTTTGTTAAAATGACTCGATATATGTTATTTGATAAACGATTGGAGTTTTGATAAAGTAAGTTGATTTGAATTAAAAATTTTGTCCTTAAAAAATGGATGATGAGGTGATTTGGTTAACATGGGCATTTGTGGTACTTGCGGCGTATTGGGAGTTTGTATGGAAACGACGTGGCAGTAGTCCACACTTTTTACAAGAAACTATTTTGTACAAAGTTCTGTACAAATTTTACACTATTTATACAGTAATATAATACAAAAAAATTATGTACTTTATCACAACTCACATAGCTTCAAAACAAGATAGAAAATGATGGATGCTCAGCCCCGACACATCGATGATCGCGAAATTTGCGCGGCCCGCGCAATTTTCACGTTCAACACTCACCGACGCACTGATGACTTCCATTTTCGCCTCCCATTTGCTACGTGGGCAGACGGCACACAACTACCGTGGCCATCGGGGCGATTATTGAAATGACATCGACTCTATGTCGCCGCTTACGACAAGACATATAGCCCTATCTTAACCGTGTAATATATCGCAATTCGATATTCAAAACCATTACCTACAATTTCAGATATAAAAATGCAAATTCTTTGCAGCCTCGCTAAACGACTTATCAACCATGCATTCCAAAGTTTCTTATCACACACTCAAAAAAAAAACTACGGCCCTGTGACCCGGTTGCTCTGGACACTGGTGATCCCGGCGTTAACGCGCTGTGCGCCAGCTAGTACTGGACCCAGCGGCCGGTGTCCCGTGGACCCCGCGCGGCCTTCATGGCCGTAAGACCGGTTAGGAGCCGAGCGTAAGTTACGGGTTTCAGGATCGGAGCCAACCGCTTCCACGGCCGTTGGCAGTGAGGTGAGATTCAGTTTTCGGAAAATGGCGTCACCATCAGATTAAAATTGAGACGGCTACGTGTATATTCGCAGAAAATTATAATATTTTACGTCAATGTTATTCAGTGCGTGAATTTAAAGTTGCCGCCAGCCTTGAACATTTTCGGGAGCGATCGCAGCCACCACTCAGCGTTGTTTATTGAGGTTAGAATCTAGTAAATTGCTTGTCATTGTTGGTCATTGCTCATTACGTGTGTTCGTTTTTCGTTTAATTTTGGAGGTTTTCGATATATTTTCTTGATTCTGTGCGGTGCACGATTGATTCTAAAGTTCTGTGTGATAACGCTTGTCAAATACTTTCGGAAATGCGACGAGAGT
>NW_017547102.1:3829996-3869316 GCF_001854935.1 Bemisia tabaci | reverse complement strand
CATGCATTCTGCATATCAAGGGCCAATACACATTTATACACCGGCTACGTAAATCTGCTAAGTTACAAAACATGAATCGACAGTTGTCGGATTGTACATCAGTGACAAAATGTGTCTAGGCCCTCATTCTTGACTACAACTACTGTCGCCAGAGCCGCTCTCCGACGCGAATGCGTTGGAGCTTCCTGCTTGTTTTACCTATTTCATTCATGTCAATCATTTGTATGCTTTCCTTAAAAGGTAAACAGCAGTTAGGGTAGAAATGTTCGAACGATCAAAAGCGGATCCGTAATTTATAACCCTTGAAGTGAACGGGCCCGAAGATTTTATAAACGTCCAATACAAAGAGACTGACAATCAGTGTTATTATCACCTCTATGTTACTCCTTTGCATCTATGACGCAAGAGGCAGAAACAGTGGCTCTTTACGATACAGAGTAACTATGTCTTGTTCATTTTAAAAAGAGCGTAAGTGTCATTAGTTTCTTCATATAGATAAGTGGTTTCATGGATGCTTTTTTACAAAATACTAGTTCTTTGATGCAAAATATGGTCCGAGTGAAGTCCAATTCAGAATCGGCAACCCATTCAACCAATTCCCGAATTCCTGTCTCCGTACCCACTCCTATTTCATTTGTTCCTTGCCGTACCTCCTATTCCCCAGTCCATTTCAGTATATAATCTTTGCAATTGGTGAAATTGAAATCTTTATTCCCGTTTGCGACACTGTGAAGACCTAAAATACGGGAACCAATCAGAAATTGATTCGCATTGTCTTTACTCTCAGCACATAGGGACTCTAGCCGAAACTCCGTCAAGAACACTCCTAGCGACAGTTTCACAACCCGGCAACCCCGGGCGACGAACCCGAGTCACTTGACCGACGTGACGAGAAAACTCGACCGGTTAAAATAATATCTTCACCGCTAATCATCGCAAATTAAAACGGTCGCCGGTGGCCTTAATTATGACGCCGGGGCATCCCGGCTAATTGACAGGTACACTGTCGGGGGCGGGCGGGCCGGCCGGGGGGAGGGAGGGTGGAAGCAGGTATCCCTCGGGAGAGAAACAAGCGTAGGACCCGCGTTGCGCACGGTGTAATAGAATCACTTCTTCGGGACCGGCTCCTGGATTAGTGACGCAATTGCGGCCCGGAAATATGACGAAAGACACCCACCAGCTTCGCACTTCGTGGGCTGTTGCCAGATCGGACCGCTAGACAAGATACGATTTTTAGCAGTATGTTATGTCGATGGCTAAAGTGCAAAACCACCTACATCCGTTTGCGACGTTGAAGACTTTCCGTCCTACTTTATTTGTACAAAATTTCGACCCAATCCAAAAAGCAGCAAAAGTACCGATTAAAGATAAAATACAAAGAAATAAAAAATTAAAAAAAATAATATGAGACATCCAAGACATAAGATGGCAGTGCCGTTTGGATTCATCATTTAAAAGTGAGGGATATCAAAACGAAATACCTACCTATAAGGTATGATGACCTGGAACTCGTTTTGATCTATCACTTCAAAGGAGTGATATCAAAACGGCCCAACTTCCCTGGAATATATGCCCATCTTGGAGCAAAGTTCCTCGAAAACTCCCGAATCATCGCTTTATCTCCTAATAACCATAGTGGCCATTGTGGCAATGCGTTCAAATAGTTTCGCTTGTTGCAGGCGAAACAGCCGTAAGATGCATTATTCCTCCAGAGAGCCAATGAAAACAGTGCTTTAAAGTAAAATGCCGCCCTTTTCTGCCAATTTCTAGCCTGAAAATGCGTTTGCTGTCTGTCCAGAACGCAACCACGGAAACGTGCAGAAGATAGTATTTACGACTGTCTTGCCTAACATTAAAATAGATATCACCCTCTTTTTATAATTGAAGGAGAATTGTTCGATTTTTGATCATCCAAAAGATTTCTAAGAGTCTTCCGGGTGATTGGTAGGAATGTGACAAAGAACAGAGGCTTCTTTCAATAAAATTTACCGCTCAGGCGCTACACTGAAAAAAATAGTATGCTGTTTTAGCACGTAGGATGTCAAAAATGTGTCTGGTGATCCCAAAATGCTGCCTTTACTGCCCTCGCAGTTAACTTTACATCCTCCGAATGCAAATTCAACTGCGTGGGCAATCAAGGTAGCATCTTAGAATGACCAGACACATTTTTGACATCCTAAGTGCCAAAACAGCACACAATTTTTTTCGGTGTAGTGAACCTATTTTCTCAAAACTTCATTTTTGCACTTACAGCTCAGAGCAGCCCGTAATTTATTTTTAGTGCGTCCTCCTTCTCATCATTGAAAATTCCATGGGAACTTCACAAGGAAATTCGAAACACGCCTATCTCGTTTAAAGTTCTTCGACAATCCCACAAAACGAACCGAGTAAAAAATCACCGTGGCAGGATTTAATAGCCACGACGCAGAATTACCTGCATCCGCCCGCGTTCGGAACTTTCCCGCCGCGGTCCGGTCGAAGCCGGACAACTTCCGCGACGATTTATTCGGAACGGACAAAGGAACACGGACCGTTCCGCGTCCCGAATCGACAGGGAACGCGGAAAACCGAGTCGCACGCGGTGACGCGTCGAAATAACTTATTTCCCGGTCCGATCCCATAAATATCAATAAATCCATTTGAGTAAGTACCGAGCGAAAGCTCTCTCCCCCCTCGGAAGCCCGGCGTCTTCGTGATTGTTGTAAATGACGAAAGTTGGTCCGGGAACGGAATGGAGTTCAAAGTTGAGAGCTCGGACGTTTAAAAAGCTCCCGGCTCGAATCAATAATGCAAGACGATGTCCCGATGTCCTCCTCGGGGACCCTCGACTGTGTGGCGCTTTTACTTCTTTTTCTTTCTACTTCTTCTTCTTCTTCTTCGCTTCATCTCGAGTTTGTGCGTGTCACCCCTTTCCTTTCCCGTCCGCCGCCGCCGGACGTAATTTCATGCTCCTCATGCGCGGCGCATCCGAGGAAGAAACGAAACGCTCCGAAATTGTTCGTCGCCATATAATGACCGGACGCGTGGAGTTAATAGAATTAGGTCTCTGTTTAATTCAGAGCGCGCTCTGGCGGGTGGATCGGGAAGGGGTTGAGGAGTGGAGGCTCCTGGATGAGGCGTCTATCTCGTGTTGTCGCTCCTCTGACGTAACTACGGTTTGAGATGAGCCTTGTTGAGCACATAACCTCACTCTTCTCGGGGTTCACATGGGCGTTGGAAGAGCGGGTGTTGTTCATCTTTCTTCATTCTTTCGCTAGCTCTGGAAAACATGGGGTTTTACGGCTGGTAAGGTTCATCTTGAGAGGCACTTGTGTTCTTGTATCGGGAGAGCCGCTGAGGGAAGAACAGACGGTGAGAGAGACACGAGGTCGGGAAAAGGTCGTCCGGACAAATTGGCGTCGAAATACGATTCCGGGCAAAAAGTGCGGGTCAGAAAATGAGGGACTTTTTAGGGTTGAAAAAAGTTCCTTCGCTGCTTGAGGTTGGGGTTTGTGTGAGGGCTTGCAAAAAATGTGCTCTGGGTGAAACAAGTGCGTGAGGATAAGATGAAGTCGGGTTTTTTGTCTGTACCGTGGAAACTTAGAAATTATTCAGCGAAGGAAACTCGATCTTTCAAGATTATGTACTCTGGCTGCATTTTAATGATGTGGATGTAAAACCGGGTACTTCAGGCTTTGTCATTATTCAAAATTTTCATAAAGTTCAAATAGCTCATTTTCGAGGCAGCTTATGCGCTATTGCTGCTGCTGCCAAAGATGGAAAATTTCATGAAATTTATTCGCGTGAAAAATTTGTTTGAACCTTTTAAGGGTGCATTTCGGAGGGCAAGAGACGCCTGGAAACAGTGACTCTCAATTTTGACATTTTCGACACAAGTGTAAAACTTTCATGTATTGCAAATCGACGGCGTAGGTCCGCAACCACGTGTCTGGTTTGCGGTGCTCGAAAATCTCCGCATCAATATTATTTTTTCAAATGAGAACAAATTGACATCAGTCCTTGAAGTTTTTGCAGGATTTTCTTCGCACGGAGAAAAAAAATCACACAGTTTTGAAAAATTGCCGTTGAGTAGTTTTCCGTTTAAAAAATGAAGTATGACAGGAAGTCTGTGACGTCGCAAACCGAGATAAGTGGTTCTGGACTTACACCGTCGAAATGTTTTCCTTTTCCTTGAAAGTTGCGGGTTGGGGCTAAATTCCCCTCTTTGTGCCCCCTTCGTGGACAGCACCTCATTAGGGCAGCAATAAAACACTACCGCATCAACAGGAAGATCATCTGAAACACTTTCTGGACCTCTGAAGGTTTAATTATCAACTCCCAAAAAAAATCAACAAACAATTTTAGTGAAATATATCCGGGCCTTTTGAAATTTCACTTTTCTTCTTCTTCTTCTTCTTCTTCTTCTCCTCCTCCTCTTCCTCCTCCTCCTCCTCCTCTTCCTCCTCCTCTTCCTCCTCCTCCTCTTCCTCCTCCTCCTCCTCTTCCTCCTCCTCCTCCTCTTCCTCCTCCTCCTCCTCTTCCTCCTCCTCCTCCTCTTCCTCCTCCTCCTCCTCTTCCTCCTCCTCCTCCTCTTCCTCCTCCTCCTCCTCTTCCTCCTCCTCCTCCTCTTCCTCCTCCTCCTCCTCTTCCTCCTCCTCCTCCNTATCCTATCTAACCTTTACATTCCCAATGCAGAAAGATGAATTTATGTATGAGCCAAAAAACGCAATTCCTAATAACAAAATGCAAACCACATAGACTCTAATTACTTTCCAACAATGATAATATTCACGCTACGCGAAAATAATATTCCTCAGTTAGCGTCAACATCCCGTCCGAAGTACGACATATTGGTCATCGCAGTGGGCACTAACAACATGCCGTCCCCTCAACGTCCCCCCTCGAGAGCAAACTTGCCCTTGATCCCAAAACGACCCTTTAGATGTAGATAAGCTCTATCAATTGGACTCCTCTTTAAAGAGCCCTCCGAGACGCAAGTCGTGGACCCCACGGATCGAGATAATCGTCGCTCCTTTGAGTAAGAGCGTAACTACTTCTTGATTTGAGCCCTATTGTCTATATAACGCCATATTTTTCAGGGCTCACGTAGTAAAAGAGATACGCTGTTAGGTGAAAAGGGCGACGATAATGGGGAAAGGGATGAAAATATGACCGCTACGAAAACCACTCGATGCAAGAGGTTCTTCGTTAGCTCCCCGCTATCCATCAATCTCGCCAAGGAGGTAGCCACCGCATCGGAGGGGGTGGAGTAATGCGCCACCCCCGTCGCTAGGGGGTCGCGGGGGTCGGGGGCGACTCAGTACTCCCCATACTGATGAGCCGAAGAAAAAGTTTTTCCATTTGTAGCGGCTCCGGCCCCGTTCGACTCGGAGCCGGTTGCCGCGTGGAGAGGAGAAATCAAATTTTACGCCGTTTTTAAGCTCCGTTGGTGAGTGATTGACACGTACTTCTGTCTTGGGGAGGATTCATCCCCTTTTCGAAGTTTTCTGACGTGTGTGGAAAACAAAGTGTTTTAGTGATAATGCAATCAGTTTTTTCCTTGTTTTTGTTTTGTTTTGTTTTTTTTTTAAAGGAAAGGAAAACAAGGAGGATTTAACCGTAATGGACCACTAGGCAAGGTACGAATATACGCATTCTGATACATACATCTTAACCAGAATTACACGTCAAACACGATTTGCGCAACGAAAATTACTGAAACTAACTCTTAGAAATGGGGTACAATTATGTTTGTTTTGAAAAATCATCCTCATATATTACAGGTTCAATAAAGAACCTATCTGCAAAATTATCTTTGCACCCAAAATTAGCGAAATGAAATAATACGGTCGCCACAGTTTCACACTCAAGACACCACACCGATCGTATAAGATCTTACTAGAAAATCCTATATTGTAGAATGGACTACTAGACAAGGCACGAATTTTAGCATTCTGATACATGTATCTTAACCAAAATTCCACGTAAAACACGATTCGCGCAACGAAAATTACTGAAACCAACTCCTAACGGAGATATTGACGTTTTTATTTCACATTGGTTACGAGGAATTTGAACTGCCCGCTCACAAGAGACTCGAAGCTTTACGTGCGTTAAATCGCGCACTACAACGGTTTCAACAAGCTTCTCAATCGAGCAATTATCATTTCCCACCATTTTTCAAACTATAAGTGATTTCCTATAGCTGAGCCAAAGTTTCAAGATTGAGGTTGTCAGATTTTTCATCGCATGAGACGTTCATGATAACGTTTAGCGCGCGATGTGAATCACGTAGAGCATGGAGTTTCGTTTCAATTCACTCACCAAGAATCATTAAATATCTTCGGAAGGAGTTGATCTCCGTAATTTTCGTTGTGCGCATCGTGTTTTACGTAAAATTTTGATGAAGAAACGTGTATCAGAATGCTGAAATTCGTACCTTGTCTGGTGGTCTATTAGGCAGTGAGGTTCAGAGTCATGTTGACGCTTGAATTTTACTTTTCACTGGATAAAAGAAAACCACTAAGAAATGAGGCCCGAACTGTGCGTAACAAGATGATAAAATAGTGCTACGTCCACACTAATTTGCGGGGAGAACAAGGCCAAAATGTTCAATAATGTTCAACTGGAGTCAAAAATTTAGCCTGGTATTCAGCTTAATGTGGTACTCATTGGAGCTCAAAAATGTTTGACTCTAACAAAAGTTTTGGACTTTTTGGCCTTAATTCCCCGCAAAACAGTTTGAACCCAGCATTATTTTACCATCATTTCCATTGAATCAACTGTTGTTTTATTCACCTTGTTTCTTTGATAAATGATTAATAGATGATAAATAAATTATTCGACTAACTATTCAGCTTTTATTAGTTTCCTACTTTCCAATAGCGTAGTTTCCTTTTATGTTTGATTTGTTTAAATAGAAAAGTGATCATCAGGCCACTAATAATCTCCCCGTGACATGCGTTCTTCTAGGGATGAGCCCCAAACGGACGTGCTTATGCGAAAAGGAACTAGAGACGGGTGGGAAAGATGGATTGTGCTCTAGATAGCTACAAAAGAAACAATGTAAAAGTGTGCGTGATTTTCTTCGGGGAAACGGAAAAGCGGTATTTTGCATTCTACAAAACGGAACTAAGCGTCAACTGTATGTGGCATTCGTGAGCCGTGGGCATGTGACAAAAGCGTTGCGGACAGGGCTCATGAAATAATGCGGCATGAGCTTGTTGAACACGGTTGTCACCACCGACGTCACTGGCGCTTTATAATTCCCATTCATTATTACGGCTCTCAACTAACGAGCACAGACAAGGCACGGATTAAAGGATTCTGATACATGTTTCTTAACCAAAATTTTACGCAGAACGCGATTCGCGCAACGAAAACTAATGAAACAAACTCCAAACGAAGATATCAACGTTTTTATTTCACATTGGTTACGAGGAAGTTGAACTGCCCGCTCACAAGAAACTCAAAGCTCTACGTGAGTCAACTCGCGCACTACAACGGTTTCAACGAGCTTCTCAATCGAGTAATGTTCATTTACCACCACGTGTTGTTCAAACCATAAGCAATTCGCCACAGCTGAGCCAAAGCGTCAAGATTGAGGTTGCCACATTTTTATATCGCAGAGACTGTCATGATGACGTTTAGCGCACGATGTGAATCACGCAGAGCATTGAGTTTTCATGAGCGGGTGGTTTGCATTCACGCATCAAGAATCATTAAATATCTTTGGAAGGAGTTAATTTCGGTAATTTTCGTTGTGCGCATCGTGTTTCACGTGAGATTTTGGTTGAGGATCATGTATCAGAATGCTGAAATGTGTACCTTGCCCAGTGGTCCATTACAGAATGAAGTCCAGTTTTTGTGAATCCCGCACTCGGAAACATTTCCCTCGTTGCAATATAGTGACGCTATTCATCTTGTGCTTGCACCCAAAAAGGCATCAAAACGAAATGATAAATTGTGGCATTGAGGCTTCCGAGTCACAAATCGCAATTCCAGCTGCGTGCGAAAGCCGAAAGCTACATCGGCACAACAACGGTAAGCTCGAAAGCTCCGCGATGATCGACCCCTCGCCTCGGCGCGGGCACCCGCCATTTCGTCCGTTGATGAAAATTCTCCCGACGTCATATTCACAACTTTCCATCCGACCATCCTCCTCATTTTTTCAACGATTATTATCACCGCCAGCTCCAAGTTGGCAGTTTTTGAATTAACCTCCCCGTTCGCCCGCGCCGGGTCCCAATCCGTCCATCGCCGCTGCCAAACCGACCGGAAAAAGTCCTCGAATTTTCCCATGCTATGCTGCCGTGCTAAGGAAGAACGCCGTATGAACCTTCAGGCGTTGTCAGATTTCCTTTGACAAGAAACGAATTTCCTGGTAAATTTAGGAATATTTTCCTTCCAATTTCTCAGACAATTTTGTTCGCAATTATTTCACTAACAGTTCCTGAAAATTTCAAGGAAAAATACTTACAATTTTCCGTAAAAATAAACATTTCATCGAAGGAAATTTGGCAACCCTCGAATGTTCATACGGCGTTCTTCCTCAGCACTGCAGTATGGAAAAACGCTGTATGAATTTTTCCAAGTTGCCAAAATCCTGATAGAACCGGGTTTTTGGTCTTGGTCTGACGAGATCATATCGGAGGACTCCTGGCGTACCCAGATGAGATGCAAGACGTGTGAGAAGGAGAGAGGAGTTGGAATCTTACCTGAAACAGAGAATAACACAAGACAATTTAGTAAACTTAATTTCAGAATGCAAAGAAAAATGGAAAAAGGTAAAAAACACAGTCAGAGAGATACTAAAATTTCAGTAATACAGCAATTCAATATATTAAGAAAAAGGTAAACTTTTACTTTGGGACTCCAACATTCAACTATTGGCTTATTTACTAGGTGAATATTAACAACGTGTTGAGTGTTCCGTTTTGGAAGCAAACCAAAATTTGAACAACTTGTTTGGCTCATTACATCACTCAAAACTCATCATACACCAAGTAGGTGGATCAAAACCGAAAAAAGGGTGGTGACTGTTACTACCTTGTATTTTGCAAGAAGGAACCCAGAGCACACCAGTGTTGCTAGGATTGTGCAACTTACACTTTTCGCAATAAATTCCTAAAGTCAAGCAACAATTTGTTACTAAGGTCATTATCGTCTTATATCAACAGTTTATTGGAAGTGAGGAAAAAACTTGTTCAGATGAACAGTTTATATTTACAAGGTAAAAAAAATTGCACAATCTTAACGACATTGGAATGCTTTCGGTTCCTTTTTGCAAAATATCATTCAACTCATTGTATTCTTCGCAAAAGAACGTAAATACATTTCAATCATGTCAAATTTCGCCTCGTAAATAGCATTATTACCAGGGGAGTCTGAAGCATATAGGTCGGAAAATTTCCCTGATTTTTCAGATTCCTGTTTCTTTTGGACCATCTCATAAAAAATCTGAGAAATTTGGATAAAAAATTGCACAAGTACTTTCTCATTGAAAATTGAACTTCAACTTTGCAGCCTTGAAATGGAGCTTCTTCGTGCGGGTAGCGACGAACTGTCCATAAGGAAAAGTCGAATCCCCTACAGTAAAAATTTCCATTTGTCGCCAAGAAGTTAATGAAGGGCCCCTCTCTGTCTCTAGGAAAAATATTCATAGATTTTACAATTCGCGTCAGTAAATATTTTCCCGTTGCAAAGTTGGCAACGTCCGGACGCTCATACGGTGTTTCTCCTCACGACGGCAGAAAACCACGGATTTTTTTCGAGAGTCGGCATCGCCGCCACAGATAACTTTTAATCACACCGTCGTTAGTTATCGGTCGAAGTTAATGCGGATCTAGGCGAAAGCTCAACTTGGAAAATCTGCTCGGAACTTCGGTCCGCGCTAAGACTCGCTGATGGAGCCGCCGGGAAAGTTTGATGCATGGTGGATGCGCCCGATGAAAATCAAATCAAACACGTTTTTAGCATCGGAATGATAACGGATCGCAGGGGGGCCTGAGGGGGGGGGGGGTTGCCCCTTGAATATTTTTTAAGCCGCTGCATCGGGATCATGTAGGGTACGGGATGTAACTTTCCCAACTTCCGCCTTCATAACTCGAAGAAATGTTATTAAGTGGTTACGCTACCTATGCAGTTACGGTCGAAGTTTTATTTACCGCACTCGCAAGCGGTGGATATAAGATATTCATCGTGGTTTTCGCTTTTCATACACGCCCGGGATCTCGTGCATTCAATGCGTAGCCAAAGGGGAGGGGGGGGGGGGGTCTGCATCATTCCCTCGACCGTAAAATTTTCGAAAAAAAAATGTAATTTAAAAGAGACATCTAAATGCGTGTGGATGACAACGTGATGTCAGAGATACATCTTTTTGTGAATGTAATGCTCATATTGCATTTGTAAAATTTACAGCGCCATGACTTGAGGGGTGAACTTTCAATTAATGCTCCGCTCTATATAGCCAATGAGGTGTCGCTCGGATTGGGGAGGAAAGTTAAAAAATGAGGGGGGGGGGGTTACGTCTCTCCTATCTTAGGTTGTGTTGCTCCCTTAGTTCTACATTCAATCATTCCTCACAGTATTAAAACTTTTCAGCATTCTACAATCTTAGTGGAACCAATATTTACATTTCATTTCTTCATGATAAAAACAAAATTGTAAAGACTACTAGGGGCTTATGGGGCTGCTTCGCAGCCCCTTATTTTTCCTGTACACTTTTCACTTTCACATGTTTTTTTTTTTTATTTATTTTCATTTAATTTTCTGTTTTGTCTTTGAATCGGGTCTAATTATTTTTTAGAGAGAATAAATAAAACAAATGTTTTCAAAAATTGTAATTTTATTTAGTAAACTTTAAACTAAAATTTTGTTTTAATCTTCATACAAAATTATTTTTTAGGTTTTACATTTGTTTTCAAACTAATTTTAAAGAAGATCTTTTTTTATTTTTTAAATACTTTGCTTCTTTTTCGATTAAATTGTTGATTCTTCTTTTGCCATTTCTGTCCTGCTTTTCTTCCTATATTTCCTACAACTTTGCTCTTCTTCTTTCCTCCTTTTATCTTTTCTTTTTTTGCTTCTTCTTTTTCTTCTTCAGTAGCTGTTCCTTCTGGTTCTTCTTCTTTTTCTGCTCCTGTTTTAACTTCATCTAATTTTTCCGCTTTTTCTTCTTCGTTTTTTCCATGTTCAGTCTGCTTTCTGGTTCCGGTAATAAACTTACCTATATATGGATCCTTGAACTTTAAAGCAATATGGTCCATCACCCGGAATATCAATTCGATTTGCAGAGAAAGAGGCAAAAGCAACAGCACTATTATAATTTCTGATATGCTTTATGAAATTTGGAGAATATAAAAATAATGATTTCAAATCGGTATTTGTCCGAATACTCGGTAAAGAAATTAAGCCATTTTGGCAGCAGTTATTAAAATGACCATTGGACATTTCACCCTGAAAATGGCGAGCATCACAATGATGACAAATTATATTCATTGAACCGACTGAAAATTTGGTAACAAAATTTTCATCAAAGTTCTGATCATCAATTTTATACTTCCGAAATGAAGAAATGAAACATTGATTTTCTATACTAATAACAGAGTTAAGTTCTTGCTTCACTAAACGAACATGCAAAGAATTCTGGAAAACGCGACCACGTTTTGGAGGACGACCGCCTCGGTCATTGAAAATTTCACTCATAACAACTGTTAAATTTAAAATTAAAATTAGTAAAAATTATTATTATTATTTTAACAAAATCATAACTGAAAAGTTCAATTTTTAAATTAAAAAAAATAAATCAGAAGAAAAAGGATGAAATGAAAATGGAAATTAATAATAAACATATTTATACACATTGAAAAGAAACAGCGTGAAAAGTTCTGATCGGAAATGAGAAAAAAAACTTGGAGGTTATTGACTTAATGAGGAAAAATTGGCAATAGGAAAAAGATGGAACCAATCATGAAAAACCGTAAAAAAAAAAACGCGGGAAAAGAAAAATGTAAGTTGATGGCAGTTGAGTGTTGGAAGTAACCTCACTTAATGATGATTGTTGAATGAAAACAGCTGATAAAAAGACAGCAAACAGTAAAGTAAGATGCGTAGCAACAAAACTTTTCCGAAAAACAAAAAACAAAAAACCCCCACTTCCCCTCATCCAATTTATGAGTTTTTAGGGATTTAAAAATCGGGGACGAACCCCAGAAAATAATTTATAGTTTTCCCGAAGCATTGAGAACAACACCTTTCAAATGAACCAACGCCCCTCGCAATTAGTACAGTGGTTGATTCACAATTTCATTCTATTTTTCAAATTAGATATTAAGATGGCAATCTGTAAGAGTCTGTGTAAAGTTATTCAATTGTAAGGGAAAAAAATCTTTGTCTTTGAAGCACCTTTACAAAAAATAATACAAACGGAATCAAAACCAACGCAACATGAACATAGAGCACTAGAGCAGAGGAAAGGACCCGCGTTGACGACGGCGCAGAGATTACAACTATTCGTACTTCATGGATGTCCATGCTGTATCTGGAAAATTGAAGGCGCGATGGCGCGAGGAGTGAACTTGCAGTGCTCCGCTTAATGATACTAATGAGAGATCCGGGATACCTTCTACCTTCGGCTGTGTTGACACTCTCGATTTTTCCTCTCTTTTAATTTGATGCCTGATTCTTTGTTTACTATGTATTTTTAGACCTACCTATATCTAAAGCTTGCATGAGCCCCATACAACTCGCAAGCCTCATGTCAATTTCATCCGGTTTGGGTATCAAAGGGTTAAATATTTTCAAATTCATTGACTAAATGTTTCTTGAAGGATATTAATTGTTATAATACTGTAGGTCAGCTCGCCTTGCCCGCCTTAAACTAAAAATGTTGCTGCCAATCTTCAAATTCCGATACCAAACCAAGATGACCAAAAATTAGCGTTCTTCCGTAAAAATGAGTAAAACGCAAAAACTAAGAAGAAGTCAAATACGTGCTTTCCAAACGACGGGTCGTAACAATAGGAAAATCAATCATTTAAAGCGTCAATAAAGTAATTAGATATTAAATAATAAAATAATTAGAACAAAATAATAATTTTAGCGCGTTCATAAAATAATTAGGAAAATAACAGTGGCGTGGCGTCCATAGGTTCGCAGTGTTCGCCGAACACCCTAAAATATTTTGAAACAATTAATAAATTATGGCTAAGAATGTGGGAAGCAATACAGAATTGTGAATAGTAGATCGCAAATAAGTATCGGGCGCTTGGCTTCCGACATCGGCATGTGGCGCGGCGGAGAGAGAAAATCCTGTGACGCGTGGTCCGCACCGGCTACCGAACCTGGATGNGAAAATAAGAGTAACTAATTGATTTAAAAATTGATAAGTTGCTTTGGATAATTTTAACTCATAGGGTGGCTGCCCTTTATGACCCTAAAAGCTCCAAGACCTAACCTCAAAATTGCCGATCTGTCCATAGTCTCCCTGTGTATAGGCACTCTAGTTTTGACAGGTCCGTATACTCTCTGGACGCAACCAACTCTCAATCCTCCGCATTGGAAATCGCTCGAATTTACAACGTCCGCAGCCGGAAACATGCCGAGTTGTCCAGACGTGGCCTATCGCTCCAGGCGCACGGTGACCCTTTCTCCCCCCACCCCACCCTTGGGGATTTTTAGCCGCCCATCGGCGTTGGGTCCCGCTAAGAGGCCGTGGGATGCAAAGTTAAGGCCCTGGGTAATAAATGCAAACACCGCGGAAGAGCGCCCGGCGGCAATCTGTGTGATATAGCGGTGTAATTTGTATGTTAACTAGAGTGGGCGGCTCCCTTATTCCGCGCCGACACAACATGTTGCTCACGTCAGATCACGCCGGCTCAGCGTCTCGCCCGCTCGACACGTCGCCGCCTTGCCAATTCTGCCGCGGAAAATCACGGGGTAGAGATTTTCCGCGAGGGCCCGAGTAGAGTCCCTTTATACTAAGAGTCAAGACGATTCGGCTCATGGATGTCACAAACGGGAATAAAGATTACAGAAATTGAACGTTTTTCGTAATCTTTGATCGGCCCATTCTCAAATGCCTTTCTCCGTTCCTCCTCTCATTCCGTTTGTTCCTTGCCGAACCCGTAATTCCCTGGTCCATTCCAGATTATTATCTTTGCAATTGGTGAAAATGTAATCTTTATTCCCGTTTGTGACACTGTGGAGGCCTAAAGTACGGGAACCAATCAGAAATGGATTCAAATTGTCTTGACTCTCAGTATAAAGGGACTCTAGGCCCGAGATTTGCTACAGTGGCGCATGGAGAAAAAAAAGGAGGTGTTTGCACTTCGGGCATCTTGGAATATTTTGATGATTTAATGACGAAGGTCGGTACAGCGACGTTTATCCTGCCGATTTTCTTGGAAATGGTGTAATTTTAGGGGAAAAAGTCATTCTTTAAAAAGTGCTTGAAATTATATAATGAGTCGATTTAAGTAAAAAAATCGGACATTGTGGTCCGTTTTTCATATTTCGAATTCTGGATTTCGCTGGCCAGGTTGTGACGACCTACGTCACAGGGTAAACAAACCTCGAGATGCAAACACCTGCTTTTTGGCGCGTATACGTAGTATACCGCCTTTGCGATCGTTTCGACCCCCCCCCCCCGATACAATAACCGAGTCCCCTAGTTCCTTACCGAAAAGTGACTACCGCGAACTTCTGAGATTTTCCAAAGCGTGTAAAAAGTTTACTAATCCGTCAATAATAATGATTAAAATTTGTTTCTCATTCTGGGGCTCGCTAGTTTATGTGTAATGAATACCAAGAGTCTACGTTTCTTGGTTTTTTTTAAAAAAACCTTAGAATGGGGCGCGCTGATTTAAAATATGCATATATAAGCGGAAGCAAGCGAACTGATTCGAGGATGGCTGACCAGTTCGGCACTCCTTGAATGAGAATTTCACTCACTCCGTTTTGTTCACAACGTTGCTTTGACATATCTCCACAACACTGTTATCCTTTTCAAAAGTTGGTACTCCTTGCTCTGATAGCCGGGGCCACCAGGATAGTGGTAAGTGCAATCTGTGATGAGCCTCGAGACTCATTAGACCATTTGCTAAACGTGGCTCATACAGGAGTCCACTAAGCCCTCTCGTCCCCACGCTCCTGATCACTGCGTCGGCGTCACGAAGAACAATGGGCCTTGGGTCCCAACGCGGCCGATACCCGTACCCCAATTACTCACGCTTCATTAACCATTTCACCGTCACGCTAGGATTCATCCAATTTTCAAAAAAAATTGTTTCGCATGTATTTAGCAATTTTTTCCTTACTCTCCGTTAAAACACAAATAAAAAGAGACCTCATTCATAAAAATCGGCCGAATAGAAGAGAAGTTACAGTAATCGAAATCCGAAGAAATCAACAAAACCTCGACTCCTCGATACGAAAAATAAAATGAAGGGGAAAAAAAGAAAGTATAAATTACAATTAAATATAATTGACCTCAAAATTTGACAAACAATTCATTTATATACCTAACGCTGAAAAAACTGGGAGAAATTACAAAAAATTTGCCTCTTGCAAGGGGCTTCTTTGTAAGAATTTTGACCTGAAGACAACGGTCGAATAACAGCAGTACTCCATACAATACACGGTGTGCCTGAACGAGTTAAACATTTTTCATACGTCCAAATCGAAAAATCTTTATATTTTTAACTACAATGTTTCTTGAATCGTTTAAGCAAAAAAAAAAAAAAAAAAAATTCCGTCGAGATTCTGGAACGCAAAGGCGCTTTAAAAGTATTCTGGGGCTATAATAGCTAAATCACCGGTAGTAAATTCGTTATATTATTAAAAAGAAATTGACTCCATAGTTTAATTCCTTAGTTTCTTGAATACGATTATTTTAAGCACTTAAACATTTATACCACCAATTTTAGCCATGGGGTGATTTCCTGAGAGCCGATAATATCACGAATTTCTCATAGAACCCCTCAACAGTGGCTTGCTTTTTTGGCAGCCGATTCGGCCATCGAACCGGAGTTTAAATGGAAGCTGATAATAACCCAAAGCTCTGAGAAAAATTTTGAGATGAGTATAAGAACGGTTTGTTGTAAGTAGCGAGGAGAGGCGGGCAAAGCGGCTAAAATCCTATCTAATTTTTACAGTTTTTCTGTTGAATTAATGTTGCCGCGGGCTTCTGACTGTCCACACATAGTTCTGTTCAGCATATCGATACATAAGTATTTACATTTTACATACGTAGAATCTAATTTTCACGTCGGGGAGTTGACATATTTTGATTTTTTCGATTTTATACGGAAAATTGATGGTTTTTCGGGATTGAAATTATTATTGTTTCATGAAAAATAAATGCACCCAAAATGACTATAGCATATTGATTCTTACACATTTGCACTCACAAAATTGGTTGGTAAATTCAACGAGTGGGTGCATCGACCTGGTATATCAAGTTTCTGCAATTTTTTACGGCAAATCAGTAGATTTTCGGGATGTAGATTGCTTACTTTCAATTCATGAATGAATAAAGCAACGACATGGTTGAACTTCTTTGCATGGAAAGACGTTTAAAATAACAAAATCAAGACGTATTTAATGCAATTGCATTTATATCGAGTCAATTTCTTTTCAATAATATAACGGGATTTTTACTACCGGTGATTTGGGTATTTTAGCCCCAAAATACCTTTAAATCGACTTTATCTTCTAGGAGTTCGACAGAATTTTTCCTTTCTTCGCTTAAATTATTCCGTAGCACTTTTCTTCAAGAATCTGATAAGATTTTGCTTGAGGCAGATCAAAAAACTTAAATTCGATCGAATAGCTTTCTACTTTCACAATACACGGTCTCGTCAAGGTGCGTCTTTGACCTCGCAGTGTTGGATCGTGAATTCTCTTTTTATGCTGTTTGCCTATTTTGAAATCTCTGTAAATGAAAACTAAAGGGGTTGATATGTGCGAGTTAATGACGCGCCTTATCAACACATTGTGTTGGAGTTCACTGCTTGTTTTTCTCTATGACAGTGGCGGAATGAGATATATTTCTGCGCAGATAGCGCCACTGCTGTGTTATAATTTTTGAGATCACGAGTTCGTACAACTTGCTGGAATTTTGAGAGTGGAATTTTAAAGTTTCGACAAAAAACTTTCCTCGGTGTCCTGCAGAGTAAATTACGAGAGTTCTATTTCAAGAAAAGAAAGAATATTTCTATTTTGGGAAAGAATAGGATTTAAAGTTGCGTTATATAACCAAACGATTTCGTGCTGCTAATGACAGTAAATTTTCGCGGAACTACTTTTTCAATCTGAAAACATTCATTCAAACTTCAGGATACATTAACAAAATCCAACTTTTTTTTTTCTTTTATCCCAAATTGTTCATAGAATACTCATCTATGATCTAGGATCGATTATTTATCATCAATAAATCAATTCTTTTTTTTTATTATTTTGGATTTGCATAAACTATCTTTTTACACTAACTCTAACTTTGCCCGAGGAGTGCCACACATATTCTCTGAGAGAAAAAATTAGGTAAAAAGTTGAATAGCATAATCGATATTTTTTACCGTGAAACATTTTTTATCACAGTGTAGAGGAGAAACTTCGATTCATTATTCGTGTATATTCAATTCATATTTTTGTACACCCACTGTGTGAACTTAAAACAATCGGTAGACTAAGTGTGATTTGATACGGCCCTCTTGCCTCTTATATTGCAAAAAAGAAAAGAAAAGAACAAAAACTGACGCAATGAATTGATGAACTTTGACTTGCAGAAGGCAAAACATGAAGAGGCCAACTTTAGTTGATACCAAGACCGACAAGCATGGCGACAAGGCGTATTCTAGCAACTGGATACAACTATTCGTGGTTGACGGACGTCCACGTTGCAGGAGCAAAAATTGAAGGCGCATAACGTTCCCTTGCACAATTACGAAGATAAAAGCAATATAGATTATTTAAATGTGTATGATATGAAAGGAGAAAACAATACGAAAAAAAACTATTCAAGATATCCGACTGGATTATCGATAAACATGATGCTGAAGATGAACATGTCTGATAGATACAGATCTATCATAAAATCTCTACTCCCTCGCTCAAGATGTGGTTGCCCTTATATATATATGAGTCGCTTTTATAGCGCTCTTTGGCGCTGTGCGACGCCTAATCGCCACAAAGCTCGGTCTTCCCACAGGTCATCAGGGAGTTGACAATCTCTTATCTCATTTAACACCCCCTGTCGCCAACCTCTCACTGGGCGTCCCCTACGTCTCCTCCCAGGAGGAACCCAATCAAGCATCTTTTTTGGCAGCCTCTCTTCCGTCATCCTATTGACATGACCATACCAAACAAGTTGTTTGGTCATGACGTCGAACACGATGTCATTTTCGACTTCCATTATCTGACGCACTCTATCATTACGGACCCGATCTCTCCTAGAAATTCCTGCTGACCTTCTCCAGAAATCCATCTCCGTTGCTCTTAGCATATCCTGTGTCCGTTTCTTCAGCTGCCAAACTTCACATCCGTATGTTAATATACTTTTGACTACAGCGTTGTATATCCTCCTCTTGTTATCTTTGGAAATCCGCTGATCCCAGAGGATTCCATTTAACATCGCTATAGCCTTCCTTGCTAAGGTGTTCCTTTCCCTGATAGCTTGATCCGTCCTTCCATCCTGGGTCAACCGCACTCCCAAGTACTTAAAGTGCTCGCAGCCTTTGATCTGCTGCCCATCCTCCAACTCAATGCTTTATTGCTGATCACCGCCAAAAGCCATCTTCTCAGATTTGGATATGCTGACTTCCAGACCCCACTTCCGATACTCTTCTACTAGCTTGCGCATCATGTATTCCGCGTCATCTTGATCTTGAGCAACCACCACCTGGTCATCAGCAAAGCACAAAGTAAACAGAGTTTCGAGATCACCCAAGGGGACACCCATACCGGAGCATTTATTTTTCCATTCTTTTAGCACGCACTCGAGATAAATTTTAAATAATGTTGGCGACAAACAACATCCCTGTTTTAAACCCTTAGTCACATAAAATCCCGCTTACAACCCCCCATGGCACTTAACTTTGGTAAAACTCCCTTTATAAAATCGCTTAACAGCGTCAATCAACCCCCCGTTAAAATTCGATTTTTCCAAGGCCTCCCAAAGTTTCACCAACGGCACGCTGTCATACGCCTTCTGGAGATCCACAAAAATTAAATGCAGTTCCTGAGCTACGGCCATTTTCTTCTCAATGACCTGGACAATAACAAAGAGGTGATCTATCGTAGACCTGCCAGCTCTAAAACCAGCCTCCTCCTCTGCTTCGTGATCCTGCCATTCGTCCTCGATCTTCGCTTTCAGTATCTTCCCGTACACTTTGCTTATTGTCCCGGTCACTGAGAGCCCCCGGTAGTTGTTACAGTCGTCCTTCCTTCCCTTCTTTTTGTAGATGGCCTTGATCCAAGACTCCTTCCACTCCCTTGGTACCTCGTCACCCCTTCGTTGTCACGACAACGTTTTTAAAGACCCTCTTTCTGTAACTAATCACAAACTGTGTTAGAAGAGAGGGTGGAACAAATGAACAAAGTCACGAGACTGCACAGAACCCCAAACGTAGGGATATCCTTGTGGGAGACTTGGCATCTCTGCTCATGTGATCAAACATATGCTCACATAGGGCAAGGGACTAATTTCAGTGGCGGACTTTCCCTCTCACTATGTCACAGCGGCCATTCTGTGGTCATCATAGAGGGCCGTTCGCGAGCTTCTGCCAAATTTTGATTTTC
The DNA here is from genome assembly GCF_001854935.1 of Bemisia tabaci. Classification (NCBI taxonomy): domain Eukaryota; kingdom Metazoa; phylum Arthropoda; class Insecta; order Hemiptera; family Aleyrodidae; genus Bemisia; species Bemisia tabaci. The sequence continues at coordinate 3,849,540 of NW_017547102.1, read as the reverse complement.
CATGTACCTACAATGCCACTAACACTATGGGTTCTCTGAATCTCTGTACGCTCAATTTTTGTCATCGTTGTATTGGAACGCTAGACAAGGTGCAAAATTAAGCATTATTTATGTGAGGAACCAAAACCGGCAATCTTCATTGCCTTGTCTAGCAATTGTGCAATCATATTAATTTTCTACGAAAAGGAGCCAAAGCTTGGATCTGTTTTTAACATGTTTCCAAATTTTTTGGCTTAATAATTCAGGAGAAAACATGAACATGGAGGCTTGCTCGTTCATTTAATGTTAAAATTATAATGATCACACGATTGTTAGACACTGCAATGGAAATGGCCGGATTTGGTTCTGGACGCCACATGTTTCCTCTTCGAACTTGTGCGTAGGGATCCTATTGGTGGAAGGGGGGAGGGTTGCAATGGACAAAGAAGGTAGGTAATAGACTAACTAACGGCAACTCACGGGCAGTGTTCGAAACTCACATTTGAGTTTTAGGAGCCATGTGGCGTATCAAGCCAGATTTTTAGGCGCCATTGAAGATTCTTTAGGGGCCAAATTGACTTTTTGCCCATACATTACGGCGCATTTAGTGAAAAGTTGGATGCAAGATGTTTTCGTAACAAAACTAGTAGGCAGCTGTAACTTGAGGAAGACAAAAGCGCTAAGGATGAAATCGTGAAGAATAGAAAAAGCTTTCACTTGTGGTGCTGAATATTTCAAATAATCGCACCTAATATGAAAATTCAGATTTTTAGGGGGCAATTTTTAGGGGTCACATTGGCGCAGAGCCTTTATTTTTAAGGCGCCATGGCCGATTTCTTAGGCGCCATGGCCGATTTCTTAGGCGCATCTGGCGCCTGTGAGTTTCAAACACTGCTCACGGGAGACCCTATAGTTAGTCCATCATTTTCCCCATAGTCTATAAGAACCACTCATTTCAACCAGTAAGATCGCTCCACACTCCTTATGTCCTCTCTGTCTATGGCTTTGTCTATCGATTTCAACAATCAGCCCTCTTGATTTTGATAGGCAGCGCTCAACAGTCATATCGATGTCCCATTTTAATCGACCTTCTTCGATCGGGAAAATACAGCTTACGTATGATAAAATGCAACCGAAATTCCCGAGCCCAACGACTACCAAACGTGCCTGTATAGAAATCCTCGCGTGCATTCCTCCAAGACCTCCGGCGCTACAGACGAGAGGCTGCGCACTTGAACGCGAGGCGAAGAAGAAGAGCGAGACCCTCTCCAAGTCCGAGTAGTGAAGAGGAGCAGTAGTCGGATGGGTGATAGCCGATAAGAGTATCGAGTAAGACAGATCGGGAAGAGAATCATTTCAATAACAAAGCGAAGGGAGCCCGCATTAACATTCCTGTCGCGTCGCGTGTATGGACCCCGGCCCGGACCACGGAAAACAGCAGTAAGTCCACATCAACTTGAACCCCAGTCAGCACGTATCCTTACGGGCCCCGAGGTGCACGTTGAGATGGACATACTGTTGTATTCCGTAGTACGGTGGAGCGTCTTGGCCTCTGCTCCAGAGCAATCTCGGTCACGTCCGGGGAGTTATGACGATCACCCATATGCTCGCCAAGGGCTCTCCTAGCCCCGTTGCCGTGTTTGAAGGAAACGCGATGGGATTTAATGATTATGTGGGGGCGTTTGAGTGGGTGTAAATTTGGCAATGGGGTGTACGATATCTACCCCTGTCAGTTCGGGGTATGACGCCCTTGTCGAACAGTTGCAAACAGGAAGAATTTCTTGCGATGGTGTCCTCTGAACGAAAATGTGGATGAAGCGAAATGGACGAGTGGAGGGGATGAGAATTGGAACACTCTAAGATATGTTTCGTCGTCGAGATTATGCGCTAGACATGTTGGAAATGTTGAGGGCTCTTCGGAATCAACTCGCTTAAGTGAGGCATAAGAGTTTGTGACACTTGAATCAGTGAATTAAAACTTCCTGTCAGAAGTTGAAATCGATGTGCGTCGATATGTTTGTACATCAAATTGAATAATTTGGAAAAAAGCAAAAAACAAACTATTATGTGATCGGATCCTTAAAAGGGACATTATCTTCCGGTGGTAAATTTTCTTTAACACTTTTTTTAACGTAAAAAAGAAGGATTTTGGCGCAAAAACCCTGTAAGCTCAATAATAAAAGTACTGAGTACTGAAGTTATAAGACAAAAATTCTAAGATTGTAGACAAACTTGCTTTCACTTTTTGCAAAAAGTTCAGGAAACGATTTTCCCGGCAGAAAAACTCCCTTTTTACAGAGCTGGTGACTTAAACTCTTAGGAAAAAGAAAATGGAATGGTACTGTTAAATTTGACGAACGAAATCTTGATGGGTGTTCGAAGACTTCCCTTCTTTTAATATTCCTTAGATTACTCATTATTTCCAAGTTTTGAAAACAGTATTGACTGCATGTACCCACCATAAACAAGGCTACATTTTGCAATCGGGAACTATTATTTCGGCCTCATTTCTAAAACAACGTATACGTTATTGGTTTCCCTATGCAGGTATAGGTGCTTTTGAGGGTGAATCAGAATCAATAGTATCTGATACTAAGATATGGTCCAACCAAGTAACCGCATAAGCTTGAATGGTCCATAATTTTACCTCCCCTAAGCTTCGTCTTCTCTCGCGAGTTACTCGAAATCAAAGATAGCCAAAGAATCGCCGCCACAAGCCTCCCTTAATTCCTCGCCGCAACATCATAATTTCGAAAGATACTCGGACCGAAATAAGCCCAGCACAAATCGGGCCGGAAGAAGCGGACCTTAACGTAAATACTGCTGGGCTGTGGAAGAACGCCGTATGAGCCTTCAGACATTGCCAAATTACCTTTGATAAAATATGAATTTTAAAGGAAATTTGTGTGTACACATCTCTTCGAATTATTTGGATAGTTTCATTCGCAATCATATATAAAGTATCCGAAAATTCCAAGAGAAAATATCCCCGCCCCCTTCTCGGCACACCCCCCCCCCCANCCCCCCCCCCAATTTTTCACCGCAACATTGTTACTCCTAAAGATACTCGGGCCGAAATAAACCCAGCACGAATCAGGCCGGATAAAGTTGATTTGAATGCTGCCATGCTAAGGATGAACACCGTATGAGCTTTCAGGCGTTGCCAAATTACTTTTGTTAAAAAAATGAATTCGAAAGAAAATTTGTGTGTATATTTCTTTGAATACTTCGGAGAATATTATTCGCGATCAAATCTAAATCATCAAAGCATTTCAAGAGAAAACATCAATAAATCGCCTAGAAAATATACATTTTATCTGAGGATATTTGGCAACTCTTGGATGCTCATACGGCGTTTTTAGGTTCCCGGTTGGAGGTGGATGGGTGGGAGATCATGATTTTATTGACATAAAATTGCAGGAAGTAATCTGGAGGCGTACGTGCGGGCGTTTTATCTGAAGTATCCGAAAATTTCAAGGGAAAACATCCCCACCCCCATCTCGGCACCCCTCCCCCCTCCAATTTTTCACCGCAACATTGTTACTCCTACAGACACTCGGACCGAAATAAACTCACCACGAATCAGGCAGGATAAAGCTGACTTGAATTCCACCGTACTAAAGAAGAACACCGTATGAGCCTTCAGACGTTGCCAAATTACTTTTGTTAAAAAAATGAATTCGACGAATAATTTGCGTGCATATTTCTTTGAATTTTTCAGATAATTTTGTCCGCAATCAAATCCAAACATTTCAAGAGAAAATATTGATGCAACCTCTGAAAAATACAAATTTTATCGGAGAAAGTTTGGCAACTCTCGAATAGTCATACGGGGTTTTTGGAACCCCGGTCGTGGGCGGCGGGGCGGGGGATCATGATTTTATTGACATGAAATTGCAGGAAGTAATCCGGAGGCGTACGTGCGTGCGCGGACCACACACATAATACGGTTAATGAAGAGCTATGCTCACAAAGGACCGAATTTAATTAAAACGCTATGAATTCTCCGCAAATATACACGGCTCGCGGCCGCCCGCCGCGGCCCGGTCCCTTACGGCCGCTTCCGTCTGGCCTTATTAACACCGGCAACGGCCCCACCGCGCATACGTGCCCGCGGGCCCCATCGCGTCGCTTCCTCAATGGCGTTACGTTGTAAGGCACGTGAGTCACATAACCTCACTCCTCTCACGTAACGTCGTATCTTTCATTCGACATGAGCCCTGGAAAGTATGGGGTTATACGGAGCGAAGGGCTCACGAGTTGATGCACGATAACAATACATGGCGCGGCGGGGGTGTTGGCTTTCCTCAGAAAAGTTTCGGGGAAAATACGCCTGTCATCTGACTAGCGCACAGTGGATCGAGCACTGGAAAAAAAAAAAAAATATCGGATCTAGAGTCTAGACTCTTAGAAACATCGAAGAGAAAAAATACTCTTGATTCAATCGGATTTTTGCTTAAATCAAAAGGAAATCCGCTCAAATTAAGAGGCTTGATTCTTGATTTAAGCTAGATTCTGACTGAATCAAGAGTACTTTTTCTTGTCGAAGTTTTTGAGAGTCTGGACTCTAGATCCGATGTGTTTTTTTTTTTTCCAGTGAGTCAATATGAGAGGTCGAACAAGATTGGGAAACTTAAACGCTTATAACTCTGTCTATACAAAACATTGAGGTTCTAAAATTAGTTCCACAGGGTGTCTGGTTTTTTTTTTTTTTTCAGTTTGGGAAATCCTGATGAAATCTTGATTTTCCCTGATTTTTGACCGCTAAATCCTGATTTCATATTTTGTCCAAATCCTAATCAAATCCTGACTTCTTGCAGAGAAAAATTAACGGACGGATAGCGGATAATTATCGGAAAATAAGCGGACGGACGACTTTTCTCAAATCTTGATTTTACGACAGATTTTTCTTCAAATCCTGATGAAATCGGGATTGAATCAAAACTGATTTTACGACCAATTTTTCCGCAAATCCTGATAGAATCGGGAAGATCAGGAAAACCCTGATGCTAGACACCCTGTTCTATTGGTTTTCTCGGGAAATTGTCTGATAAAAGTGACCGTTGAAATTTAAAATGTGACGAAATAATCATCAAAATTTGAAGGTTTAGTAAAAAATGTCATGTCCGACCTCTCCGATGGACTCAATCCACTGTGTGGCACAGTGGCTGTATCGGGTAGTACGGGCAAAAATTGCTGTGGATTGTGGAATACAGCGAAAGCGGAATGGGCCCTGTTTCAATGGAAAATGGTTCGATGAGCATGATATGTATTTACTCATCATTATTCCGCGTGAAACACAATTCAGGGGCTTGGAAAACAAGGCGCATAAGAGCAGTTTTTGGAAAAAATTGAGTTAATAATTTCAAGTAAAACTAGTCTTAATTCATACTCAGTGCAAAATTCGCTCCAAAATTCCAAGTTTTAAGCATCAAAAAGTCAGTTTGAACTTTGTTTCCACCATGACGATCCATGTAATTTCGAAACTTTATACAAGTATTTCTCGATGTAACAAAACGGCACTCGTGTCCCTTCTCCTCAAAGCTCCTCAATTAAAGTGCTGCGTGTAAAAAGGGCGTTTCTTGGTGTCTCAGAATCTCCGCTAACGTTTCATCCATTATAGGTATAGTTATAGTTGGCAAATGGATGAAATTGGTAAAAACTTTTACTAAATTTTCTTTGTGATTTTACAATGCTGAAAACGAATTTTTTTAGAAAATTCACTGAACAGCTTCCTCCCTAAAATATGAAATAGAATTGAAGATTATGGGACACCGCACTCAAAAAATGCCCTGTCTACACCCAACACCTCAATTGGATTACATTTTGCAATAAGGAACCACTATTTCTGGACCATTTTAGAAACAACATACGTGCCATTGGTTTAACTATGCAGATATGTGCTTTTATGGGAGAGCCAGAGATAGTGGGTCCGTATTGCAAAATGTAATCCAATTTATACAATGAAAGTTCCTCTTACAGTGACAGTAACTCGAATCTTATCAAAGATATTAAAGTGTTTAAAGCATAAATTCACAGACACTTCAGGTGCTAACAGGACTGAAAACTCAATTTTTTAATGAACCAAAGCTTTTCTCCGTGTGTGTTTAAAAATATTTTCAATTTAATAATTTATAAATCGGAATTATGGAGAATCGGCTCAACATTTCAACCGTGGCAGTGGACGACAAAACGATGTCAAAATGACCATAAAATCATATTTCTTCATGCGAAATAACCTAAAATTATTAACATTTAAACGAGATTCGGCAAGATCCTCGCAGTGCTTTACAGTGGTCCCCTCTCTCATTTTTCTCCCTCCTCTGCCCAACGAGCTTCGCCCTTCCCCACTTACAACCAGGGTTAATGGGGTCATAAAGTTTTAAGTATCGTTTTGTACCTTCAACTCTCGGCAGACGATGTTTGAGTTCTCCTCTGGAGAGTTGGACATCTTTTTGTAAATCTTACGGCGAGGAATATTCTTGAGCTAAATAATATCCGTTACCAGGATTATTGCAAAGTCAATTTGAGGGAGGATTGATTTAAAGCGGTTATCTGATAGTGCCGCGGGTCTATTTTGAGCTCCGTCATATTATCTCTGAAAGGCGAGTTGGATTTTATTAGAGCGATAAAGATATTAGTGCCTTGTAAATGTATCGCGGGATTATATTTTCCGCGGTAAAAGGAAATCAAAATCAAATGTAGGATGTATTAATTCGCTAATTTAGCTTATATCAACACTGAGTGGTCATTTTTGTTCCATTATGTGGGTTTATACTGTCACAATTAAAATTTTACATGCCAAAAAGAGTCATTTTCTTGACGCACTTTGTCTATTCGATAAGGAAAACTGCCACGGAAGTGGTCTCCGGTAATAGTAAATCCGATCATTATCAGTGCGGCGAATGAAGATAATACATGAAAAATCAAATGAAGCGCGTTCTGTTTTTTAACTTTGCCAGAAAGTTAACAAAAAACCTCAATTTTTAGTCCTGTAAAATCACTCGAAAAGGGATCAACCTTTGAGACCCTTCGATCATTCATGAGTCGAGTAGCGCAATTTCAAATTTTAAAAATAAAATCGCTTATCTTAAATTCTTGAAAAATGGTGTCTACCTCCATCATTCCGTGAGGTTTTTACGTATCCAACATGTTATATCAAGGCATCAAGGATCAATACAAGAAATGCCCGTGTTTCATCCAATTTTGTCCGCCAAATGATTTTGTATTTATTTGCTTTTTAGGGCCAAAAGATCAAACGCACGTGACCTATCGTCACGTTCAAATTGTTATATTACCATAAAATAATAAGATTTCTACAGAAGCTACTCGCATTTCTTTTTACCTGTTCAACGAAAGCATAGGAGTTGACTTGGATGAAACGGAAACAAAAAAATATCTCCATGTAATCATACCTCGGAAAAAGCAGGACACATTTGTAAGTGTTCACATTGCTTTACCCGCATGAAATAGGCCGTGAAAAACTTGCAACGTCGCAAATTTAGGAATGAATTTATTTATTTCACCATCGGCGATGAGAGAATGTGTAACTGTACACACGCAAGGTTGAAACGTCAGCCGTAATCGTGATCTTCTGCCATTAAGTCGAGGCGATACTCCTGAAGGCGCTCTGAGCAACTATTCCACCTCGGAAGTGTTGCACAGTATCAAGCGTATTTGAAGGCGCACTAACGTGCGGAAATCGACCGGTATGGATCACCACTGTCAGAGTCCTGCGAATCCTACGGTATGCAGTACCTGTTCGATGGATTTTTTTGAAACTCGGTACCGGCGGACATTTTTCGACGGGGAACTGGAAGTTCAACTCAAATTTTCAAAATTCAAAAATCGAAACTAGCGGACATGACCTAAAATTCTATCTCTGCCCCCGTTCGATCGATTTTCATAAAACTCGGTTTAAAGAGGTATTTTTTGACGAAAAACTTGAATTTCTAGTCACACTTTAAAAATTTCGAAATCCAAGATGATGGAAGTGGCCTAAAATGTTATCTTGGCGCTTTCAAAATTATTCAAACTTGCAATCAAGATATACCTTTTCTTTTTCTGCTCAGTTTTAAAATTAATGTACTCTCAGCTGATTTAGATCTTGATGTGGGCGCGCTCTTCAATCCTTGTGTGTTGAAACTGCCATTTAAACCCATGGAGAAGAATCGATGAATATGGTGTTCGCAACGAACACCTTTAATAATCGATTCTTTAACATAGCTTTAAACGAGAAAAAATCGATAATCTATAATCAGTCACGTCTTACTACTGCTTTTCAAAGCAGGGAACTCAAAAATGTGCAAATATGTCGCACAGATTCTAGTCTAATGGGATTAATTTTAGACTTTGCCACTGCACTCATCTTGTTTTAAGGTCATTTCAACATGGTACAATCAATTTTACCTTTCTAGCTAAAATTAGGAACAACTTCGTTTTTCTCAATTTTCGTGAACCATGACCTAGGTTTTTTATTGCCACGAAGCGACTTTTTGGTGGCGCGAAGCCGCCATTGGTGGTTGGGCCGCGTAGCGGCCAAGGGGCTACCCTCTAGGCCCGTGTTGTGCGCCGAGAGAAGTCGGAGAGAACCGAACCGAGTGAGAGTGGGCATCGAAACGGAAAGTCCCATAAAAGCGGAAACAGGAATTTGAGGGTTGTTAAGCAGGGGGCGGGGGCGGTAATGGTGACTTTTATCACCTTGTATCAACTGCTTTATAGTTGGTGTGTGACTGCTTCTCAGCTGGGAGCAGACTCGTCTGGAGGGCGGGGGGCGGCGCGGGGGATCCGGGGGAAGGAGGAGGTGGAGGGGCTTCCGAATCGGGCTCTAATCCGCTGACACCTGTTCGCCGGCAATAAATCTGTTTCCCGATATCCGATTCCCGCGCCTGCAAAGTGCACGCATGCAACCCGCGTCGCAACCGCAATTCCGGCGTTGCCGCGTCGGACCGTGAAATGGGTTTGAATGGATCTCGATTCGCACTTGGTTGGTGTTGGATTGGAGAGCCAATAAAGACAAATCAATAATTGAATCAGTGAGAACGACTCTTGAAAACATTGACAAGAAAAATGACTCTTGATTCAATCAGATTTAAGCTTAAATCAAAAGGAAATCCGCTCAAATTAAGAGGCTTGGTTCTTGATTTAGGCTTAAATCTGATTGAATCAAGGGTATTTTTTCTTGTCGATGTTTTTAAGAGTCTGGACTCTAGATCCAATGTGTTTTTTTTCTAGTGCAACTCGAAAAAATGACAGTAGCCAAGACACACACAAAATTGCACGGAAGGTGAAGAAGTTAGTCCGAGAAAATGATTTTTGGTGCCGAAAGACAAGTACTTAAGGACACTTTAAAGGTCCGAGTTGGAACAGATGCGCTAACTTCGATGACCTTTATGAAAATTGGCTGTCTTAAATGAAAATTGAGCATTTTCAAGGTACCGAGTTGTTGGGTTTTCGTTCTCACTGATTCAATTGATGTCTGAACCGGTTATGACTTTTTTAAGTGGGTTTTACTGAATGAAATTGTCTTGTAAAAGTTGCGTAGAGAATTTTAATGTAGGTGTTCCTTAAAACGCACAGAAATTCAGCGATATATTATTTTTTTCGTTTACAATGTAAAACAAGTATACGATTTTATCAAACTATAGTAAAAGTAATTTACATGTGTCCGTTAATTAAAAGAAATAATTTTGCTGCAGACATTTTTCTCAATTTGAGTTTCATAACATCAAGCTCTTCTTGAGGACGTCACAAATGTATGCATTTCTCATCAAATGGTTTAAAAAAAATTAAAGTAATTTCCGAATTTTTTTTTATGCCAATATTTTTTAAGAATCCTCCATCATACGCGCACACCACAATTTAAAAATTTCAAGGCATTAAGATCCACTTTCATTCTCAGCCGCATTAAAAATTATGATTATTTGATTAGTTAAGCAGTAATGCAGTCAAATACAACTGTGCCTACATAATTTGAACTGCATTAAGTAGATCAAAACCACCTTTTACTGAAGGATAATGATGGAAACAACATTTGTGCCATTTATCTCCGCATGCAGATGATATTTTTTTTTTTGTGATGAGAAAAACCAGTTGCTAACTAGAAAAAACACAAAACAATGGGTAAACAAGGCTAAAAATAGAAACATAAAAACCTAGGACGTTTTGCGGTGGTCTCAACCCCCTCCTTTACCAGGTAACAAAAATAAAATTAAAAAATAAGAATTAAATATTATTATTAGAAATAATATTTGGTCATTATCGCAAATGGGTGTTTAAGGGTCTTTTGATTTCATTAATTTCTCATGTTTTAATTATATTTTTGTCTCCTGATCGAGGAGGGGGTTGAGACCAACTGAAACGTTCTAGGTTTTTAAATCTCTATATTTAGCCTTGTTCATCCATTGTTTTGGGTTTTTTCTGGTTAAATTATTCGGGATATCTTTGTGTAATATCTATTTGCTAAATGCAGTCAAATTTGCTCCCGCAAAGTAAAGAATAAGGCCAAATAACATAGGATCTTCCAAAAACCCTGCACCAAAACCGACAAATCCGACATTCAAAGTAGATCAAACTGAAGAGCGTCCATCAAGCCGGTTGTGTTTGTTCGGGGGCTCGATAGGATCTTAATCTACATGATTGTGTTCCGGCGGCGGGGCGCGAAGCCGACGAAAGTAAATAACCGGGAATCCGGGAGGGGATGTCGGTGGTTGCGCGCAGTAATCCTGGCCCAATAAAAACAAATTAAAGCCGGAGTCAATTCTTTTAATATCATCCTAATATCAGCCTTGCCTCGGGTGACAATATCTCTCCCTCCTCCACGCGGCCCCCTCACAGAAGAGTCTCGTACGCTATTGCGCTGGCTGTGGATTTTAACGTTGAGGTTGGGTGGTGTTTTCGGTGGGATCATGTGATGAGCTTATGAGGGGTCGTTTGGAAATTCTAGGGGGTCTTATTGTAGCAACTATGCGGTCCAACCTCTTAAGGGACCTTTGCGCCCAGTGCTCCTATTCCATGTCCGTCAAAAGTTCCTAGGTTTGGAACTATTTTGTCTTTTAGTTTATAAATATGTCTATTTATTTTTAAAATATCTCTAATTTAATTTAACCCTGGATACAAGAGACTCTTTGCAGCTAACAGAATCCAGCCTATCCTACGGCTGCAGCTCAAAAGGCTCTTTTGTTGAGTTCCTGTCAAAATTCTGAAATCCAATTTACCGACGTAATTTCAGTCAATGGGTAAATTTCTATAATGGAGAGGCTCTTCTTAATGTCAGCGGTAAAATTTATTTTTTTTTAAAAAAGGGGGGAAATGTTAGTTGATAATGAATTTTAAATTTCCGTAGTAGTAGAGAGAAAAACTACGTAATTTCATGGAAATTTCAACGAAAAAATCTAGTTACTTCAGATATGTCACCCGAACTCTGGCTGCAAGGACCTCAAACTTTCGGATGCAAGATCCGAAAACTTTAGAGCCACATGACCTGAACATTAGGTACCACGCACAAAGTTTTTTAATTCGTAGATGAAGTCGGTCCGGTTAAATTTTTTAAAAAAAAACGTTGCTTAGTTTCGTAATTATGGACCAACCGCGACACCTCCAATCCCAATCATCCTGGCTAACGGAAACATCGCTAATATTCGCAATTTTTCCATCGTCTCTCGCAACTCGCAGCGAGCGACTCGCTCCCGTCAGCTTGTTGCCACGCGTGGAGCACGGCGGGCAATGAGTCATTTTCATGTGGCGCGCGGCTTACATACAAATCCCTCAATTTCAACCACCAGTGCCTCCCGCTCATCCCCGCGAAGGGTGCGGTGCCACAACCACCCTCCCCCAACAACCGCGTAACCCCACCCCGAACCCCGAGCACATACGCGGTTCTCGCCAACCTCCCTCGGCACCGGGGTGACAGGACGGAAGGGTGGCAGGGCGGCAGGGTCGGGGGTCTTTATTAGCCCTGTCTATCGGGTGTTGAGTTTCCGAGATTGGAACCTTTATTTATTGACGATAAAATGGTTCGCGACGTAAATTGAGCGTAGTTAGGCCCCGGAAACCGCGGGAAAGGCCCCGGCCGGGAAGCCACCCCTTTAATCGGGGGATGTAAGGCGGCGGGGTAGGCCTTATCTTGCTTCCACGCCTTGTCTGGATGCTGAGATCGGCAGCACTAAAAGGCAATCCCTGAAATTCACTTGAAATATCGACATTTCACTTCAATAAGACACAGGATAAATTTTGGGAAATTGTGTAGGTGTCCGTCCACTTCGATATTTTCTAATGGATGGTATTCGATAGTGGTTCGAGGTATCGACTGGTTCAAAATGATAGAACATAGCCTCAAACAAAAATTTTAGAAGTCCTAACAATTTCACTTTTCTTTGCCATGTGGTATTCATAAAAATAAAGAATTCATCACAAAAACCCGTTCCGACGAATCACTCAATTGACTTTGAGGCAATTTTTACACAATATTCGATAGTGGTTCGATATTTTGGTTGGTTCAAAACAATAGAACATATCTTCAAACAAAAATGTTAGGATTTAAGTTAGGAAAGCTCAAAAAGAGTAAATTCCTAACAATTTCATTTTTCATTGCTATGAGGTATTCATAAAAATCAAAAATCTATCACAAAACCCCGTTCCCACAGATTACTCGATTGACTTTTGAGGCTATTTTTACATGTTGAGCCAATCGATATCGATACAATATCACGTGTTCGATGTATCGAATACGATCCATTATGCCCAGGGAGAAAAATCAAATTATTGAATTTCGATCCGCCTTTATCGTCCGCAACGCTTTTTCCCACTCGAAAGAGCGTAAATGTGTTTCAATACATCGGACTACAACAGCGGCGTGGCGTGTTTTGCGATAAATCGATTAACATTCCAATTAAACCTATGGAAAAGGATCGATTACTAGGGTATCGCAGCGAACACCTTAATAATCGATTCTTTACCATAGGTTTAAATGGCAGAACAATCGATACATCGCAATTCATGCCACGCCACTGGATTACACTTGCGTTTTTACAATGAGCCTCTTGAGTATTTCTGGCTGAAAATTTCACTGTTTTTTCTCTGATTAGATGCAGATTTCAGCAAAATTTTGGACAGAAATTTCTTGGTCAAGTCCTGATAAAAAATTGAGTCGTTGGAGTCAGTTTCGAAATCTCGGAATGGAATTACGTTCCTCCGTCTGAGGAACGGTGCTATCACAAAACACGTCGTCGTTCCCCTCAAGAAAGAACGTAACTGAATTCCAATGTTGCCAAATTTCTCCTCGCTAAATGCATTTTTACCAGGAGATTCTTGCGCATTTCTGACTGAAAATTTCACCAATTTATCTTCTGATATCATGCAAAAAAAAAAAAAAAAAAAAAAAAAAAAAAAAAAAAAATAGACAAAAATACGTCCAATTTAGTTCCAAAAATCCTTAAATTTGACCAAAAAATTAATCAAGTTTGATGAAACGATCGGTCAAACTGACAAAAAAATCCCGAAATTCTTAGCAAATTCCAAACATAGCTGGAAATTCTGGGATATTCCGGGAATTTCGAGGATTCCGCGCAAAATTCCGAGAAATTACAAAAGTTCCAAAATTCAAAATCGGTTCCAGGAGATAGCCGCACTGATTCCATGAGTACCAAAATGCCCTCACTGGGGAAAAAAACACATTGAATCTAGAGTCCAGACTCTTGAAAACATTGACAAGAAAAAGGACTCTTGATACAATCAGATTTAAGCTTAAATCAAAAGGAAATCCGCTCAACTTAAGAGGCTTGGTTCTTGATTTAAGCTTAAATCTGATTGGATCAAGAGTATTTTTTCTTGTCGATATTTTTAAAAGTCTGGACTCTACATCCTAAGTGTGTGTGTTTTTTTTTTTTTTTTCCCAGTGTACATTTATGTAAAACAAATTAATTGTTTGAGTCAATTTGACTACCTTGGAATGGAGTTACGTTCCTTCGTACGAGAAACGACGACATAGGGCGTGCGAGTAGATCGTGCGAATTTGGAATCACAGTTGCGTGGGCTTTTCTACGCCGCCAACATGTCTAAAAAACGAGGGGTTGTTTCTAAAAAGACACAAGTCCTTACTCAGATGAGCCGTCGAGAGCTCGCCTCTTTAAACAAAATCTGACTCGTCCAAAAAAGGCCACGTGTCTTTCAGAAACAACCCCTTGAGGTAGGGTCCTCTCTCTGACTTCATTAATGCTAATGCACACGTGTCTTGAACTCGGTCGGAACTCAAGACTTTGTTTCTTTCTTTCGGTCGATGTTGACAAGTCAATTTCTGATAAGCCCTAAACTCCATGAGAAAGCTTAAATTCCGAGGCTCATCAGATCGATGGACATACTTGTTTTCAACATAGATCTTTTCGGTTTTCCTCTATTCATAAAACAGGATATGCCCGAACAGTTCCCGTCAAAAACCCAGGAGTTTCCTGTCTGTGCTGGTGCCCTGGTATCTGTCAGACTACCGGGAAACTAGCGAGAGAAACGGAGAATATGAGATTCGATGTATCATGTATCTGAAAAGTTTGAGCTTCCTGACAGGTATCTGATAAGTACGAAGTCGGGATGCTTCGATTGTGATCGGGGGAATGGGATTTTGACCTTTTTCGTGGCGTGGAACGGAAATAATGTTTTCTAACTTTTATTAGGTGAAACTACGAAACCACGTTTCTCGATTCTGGGAAGATTAGTGGCATTCTGAATGACATGAATGTCGAGTGAAGGAGTTTTTTTTTTATTTTTGTGACTTCGTTTTTGTTGCAGACTGAATTCGCCTGTGCCAAAAAAAAAGAAAAAAAATTCATAATATTTCAATGTTCAAGTCTCAGTCACAAATAAGACAGTTAGCTTTAATGCTTTATGGACCAACGAATTTTGAGTAAATTAATAACTCACTACAAAGCCGAAACGCGTCTGCGGTTGCTTTCCTGAATGGACGCGATAAGTGTTACACAAAACAGCATATAGATTCGAGGGAAAATTGTGCCCATATGAGCTTTTTCCTCTGTATTGAGATTTTCAGCTTTTTTAACGCAAGTTGGCAAAAATTTCGACATAATAGATTAAAAGTCTTGATTATTTCAGCTCCTCGGAGCACGTAAACCCAAACCAAGTAGCAGTGATCGCGATAAGTTACGATTTGCTCGGAGAATGTATCGTAATTTTATCGACGTCAATTTATCACAATATTGTGAGTTGTGATTTTATCACACAAATTTGCAATAAAATCTCGCTTTTATGGATGACGACTTATCGCAATATTATCCAACAAAAAATCATGATAAATTGAGATCAAATTTTGATTTTATCAAATGATTTTTGATTTTTTTTATAGGGATAAAATTGTAACAGGATGGAGGATAGTCGCTCAGATGTAGATAATCCTAGAGATTATATTGTCGAAAAATCGTAAAAAATCGCGACTTAATTTCTCAGTATGGCAATTTTTCTGTTGAAAAATGCTACTTGGGAAGGAAACATTGAGCAAGTTGCAAAGTTATACCACAAAAAAGCAAAAAATATGAGATGACACGGGCATGAGAATGGCTTCAGGACTACGCAGAGAACTGGAACGGGAAGGAGAAAACAATCGTGAGGGATAGATGTACAAATGGATGTATTTATGCTAAAAGGAACTATGTTTCACGCAAGCCCTGTGCGCATAGTTCCTTTTAGCATAAATATGTTCAAATAAGCGAAGGAAAATCTGGGAACAGGATGTTTTCCATGGTTGACACGTTGAGAGGTAAAATTTTGTGTTACCTCCGTGGGTAGAGCGGAAGAAAATATGTGACCGTGTATGGAACAAGAGGCCTCGGTTCATGAACGCAACGTTTTCGGCAAAGGAATTTTCATTGAGCCGGCAAAAAAATCCATTTTTAGCTTGTTTATAAATTTTTAGAACATTCAAAATGCTCAAAAATTTAGATGACATGAGTGCCAGCTATGCGGTTTAATGAAAAGACATTATTAGAAAAGAAACTTGGCAACATGCATATTTTCTCTCAACATAAGTTGACCCTCCTGTACCATTGTAGCCTTTACGGATGATGAAGTTCCAATAAAAAGTATCCTGACTACAGCGTTTCATAATCTGCAACTTCATTTCGATTTTTTTTTTTAAATAATTTCAAAAAATATTTTCATCTCTTACGCCTCAGAACATGATTTGGATCGATCACACAGACATAGCAGATAGCTCAGATGGATGAATAAAGTATTGTGGCTCTGAAATTGATAAACGGTCCTGAGTAAATGGGAAATATAGCGAACAATAATTGAGGGACTTGGAGGACAGGACGCATAAATGCACTTTTTGAAAAAATTGAAATATTAATGATTTTAAGTAAAAGCAGTCTTAACGCATACTCTATATAAAAAATTCGCTTCCAAATTCCAATTTTAACGCATCAAAAAGTCAGTTTAAACTCTCTTTCCGCTATAAGGATCCATTCAATTCCGAAACTTCAAACTCGCATTTCTCAAAATAGCAAAAACTGCACCTGTGCGCATTGTCCTCCAAGCCCCTCAATGGAGAATTTGCATGCAAATTTTGTATTGCTTCATCTGAATGTGCTTAAAGCGCTGAACTCACAGTATTTTATTTGACAAATTTATACATCGACGAATATGCAAATTTCATCAACCCCTGACCTGCAGTGAAAAATTCACCTCGCAATCAGGACCACATGGACAAAATTTGCAACCGTGGATTAAAGCTGTAGCTGAGGGATAGCCTGCAGGGAATTAATTACTCTGGTTCAACCTTCCCTTGCTCTCGCTCTTTCCTGAGGGATGCAACTGATACAACCCCCCCCCCCATCTCCGGCCCCCTTTTCCTTTCATCAAAGCTAAGCCCTGTCTACCTTCGGAGGGGAAGGGGGGGTGAGGTGCCGGGGCTTTATTTTCGCTGCCACGCTAACGAGAGGTGTGCCTGTCACGTTGATTGCCATTTGGAAAAATTTGAATGTTTCCAAAGTCCCTCGCTACTTACTCCTTGCTTAAAGTGAAGAAATGCAGCTTTTGAGCTTTGGAGAGTAATGCATTGCACAATTTGGAGTAGATATGCATATCACATTTCCATGAATTGCGTAGCGCCGAGCGAACCAGTCTTATCTTGATTTAGAGCAGAGAAAATATACAGGGTGTCTAGTTTTTTTTTCATTTTGGGAAATCCTGATGAAATCCTGATTTTTCCTAATTTTTGACTGCTAAATAATGATTTCATAATTTTTCCAAATCTGATCAAATCGTGACTTCATGCAAGGCGAATACTACACAAAACTAACACACAACACACAAACAGCTAACCCACACAAAACTACTCAACACACAAAACTAGATATAACTTCACAAAAATAGCTCGTTAGAAAAATCCGATCGGACGGCCGATTTTTTTCAAATCCTGATTTTACGACCGATTTTTCCTCAAATCCTGATGAAATCGGGATTAAATCCTGATTGACCTCAAATCCTGATAGAATCGGAAAATCGGTAAAATCCTGATGCTAGACACCCTGATACTGTAGAGACCCCGCAAAGCAATGTTGTATTCAGAAGCATGGCGTGCTTTGTGATATATCGATTGATCTGACATTTAAATCTATGGAAAAGGATCGATAATCAGAGTGCTCGCAACGAACACCTTAATAATCGATTCTTTACCATAGCTTCAAATGGGGAAAAATCGATAAGAACCGATCATTTACGCCGCGCCGCGCCACTGGTTGTATTCCGTATAGTGTATCGAAAGAGTTATTTTCGGTAGACAACACACAGATCCGACTTTAGGATGTTCAAAAAGTTGAGCAATTGGTCTAGAAACCTACCCTAATTTGAAAACTCGTTTGACAAAACGCTCATCCCAACATTCATCAATCAATATTAAACGAATTTCATTCGATTTTTTGCCCAACAAGTTGTTCATCGACGATCACTAGGCGAAATACATCGATGGTCAAAACCTTGTATCTCCATTTGCGACGTTGCAGACTTCTTGTCAGATTTTATTTTATCATTGAAAAACTAGTTGACTTAATGGCTTGGAAATTTCCTTAAAGTCTGTTTGCAGAATATTCCTTAGAAATTTCAAGCTTCTTAGTTGACATGTTTCTCTTTGATGAAATAAAATAGGAGCAGAGATTTTGGAACACGATGGAGAAACTTGGTTTCGTTCTTTAGCCATTGATACAATTGACCTCCGAATTTGAATAAACAATTAAGACCAATCGCTGATTGGCCTTTGCCCTTTATACGATGTCTTGATGGGTATTTGATTCAAAATTTAAAGCACTTTACCAAGCTTTCGGAGCTAATGTACTTTAACTCCGCAAACACGTAAGTGATTATCCATTCGGAAAAAGTTCTCTTTTCGTCATGAGGAATTTTGCCAAAATGCATTCTCGTCGCAGAGGGATAAAGTACAGCGTCCTTTGGACTTGGGTTTTTATTTTTCATTGGCGATCCTTGAGGGCGCATTTTTTCTTCTTTATGTTCTCTTCTTTATTGAATTGCGAACTTTGTTTGCGAAGAGCTTTACTTCTCCTTAAGATGGAGAGAGAAGAGACGATAAATTAGTTATTTTTATTCACCAAGATCTGAGAAAATAAAAACATATTTACTCGAGGTGCATTGGACAATTTTAGTTTAACCATACTACGAGAATTAAATTATTCAGTCGCCTGGACTTTTTCAATAATAACGTAAGGATAACATGGTCTTTAGAGAAAATCATTGCACAAGCGCCGTTAACCTATATGTTACTAAACAGGCCTCTTCAGTTTGTAAAAAAAAAATTATTTACTAAAATTATTGAAGAAATCGTTGATTTTTAATGTTAAATTAGAAAAGTGGACTCTCTGATCTAACTATGCGTACAGAATGGTACGAAAGATAAATTGTCTAATTATTACCAACTTGTTCGCAGTTTAATTGATATCACAGTAGTATGTTTCCCTCCAAAATGTGATTTAGGGTATAGAAATAGTTCTCACAGGATCAAATCAGAACCGAGAAGAAAGGATACGCTTCGATTCAAGGATTCCTAATTCAGCTCGACATGAATTATGGGGTGGAATTGGTGTGACCACCCTTCAGGAAGTCTAATCTTCGATCCAATTTATTGCATTGCTGAAAGATTGGGCGGTTAATTGAATTTCTCCTTTGATTTTGAGAATTGAATCGGCTAAAATCAGATTTATCTACGTACTTGGCTAGACGAACGAGGCCCCATATGATTCACTTTTGCGATTAAGGGAGCTTAAGAAGGCCCTTATATATAGAGCATCGTGGTAAGGCCGTTTCACGAACTTATTTAAGTGAAATTCAACAGTATCTTTGGGAACAGATTCTGCAATACGAGACACCGTTGACACCGATTAGCCAATAAAAAAAAATACAAAATACAAAAAAAAATTGGCCTCCGGCCAATTTATGCGCGGCGCTTCGCGCCGCGTACCGGCGCCACGCGCCGGCATTTGGGGGGCTTCGCCCCCCCATCCGCTTAGCGGATTGGTGCGGGGACCGCACGGGACTTTCTCGCTCGAGCCGGC
>NW_017547102.1:3783809-3819978 GCF_001854935.1 Bemisia tabaci | reverse complement strand
TTATAGATCTCATATGTGATTAGAAATGATAAAAATGCACCCGCGGTACGAAAAAAACTCATTTTAAACTTGTCCACGCGGACGCAGTCGGAGGGAAAAAGTACGTGTCAATACCCAAGGGTTTTGACACACGTTTTTTTAACAGCCATTGCCGAGCGGAGCTGCACGAAGACGAGCGAGTCCAGGATGTCAAGTTTTGTGCGATTTTTTTATTTCCGCCTACGGTTTTTGAGATTATTTTACGGATCCAGGGTGTCTACTAAAACAGGCTGGCCAAAAATCAGTACTTTTACAGTGCTTTTTCAGTACATTCCCAAGAAATTTAGTACCTCCTCGCAATAGAAACATTCAGTACATTATCAATACCTTCAACTGACGAAAGTCAAAAAATTTCAAAAATTTGAATTTCCCGCTCAAATTGCGACAAAGATGAAAAAAATTCCGGACGTTCTTGCAAAATTTCCGCTTTTTTTAAGTACTTCCGGACCGCCCTTGAAAATCAGTACTATTTCCGGACTTCCCAGAAATTCCGGACTTGTACACGCCCTGCAATGTGTGTGTGTGTGAGAGAAAAATGCTTACAAATGAATAATAAATAAGGTATTTTTAAAAAAATTCACCGTTACATAAAAATACCCGACGAATCATGCGTGTCAGTGCGCCTTCAATTTCATCCGATACTGTGCAACACCTCAGAGCCATAATAGTTGCACGAAGCGCCTGGACTGATTTTACATAGCCCGGATGGAAGAATTTCATTTTCATAGTATCATTTCAGCGAATGTTTGATAATTTTTTTCCTCCTTTATGTTGTTATTACCTGACTCCGTCACACATATTTAAAGATTTGTTTGAATTTATTTTTGAAAAAAACATGTCGAAAAACAATTTAAAAGCTAATTCTTCATAAAGAATATCTATTATCCTACATTTTTATAAGATTCCTGAAATTTTCAAAGCGCCGTCTTTCTAACAATGCTGAGAATATCGCAAAATACAGGTATTAATGACAAAGGTGACGACTAGAACCGAGTTTTTCTGCAGGAGAATGCGCTTCCAAACGAACATATTCCCGAGGAGTGGAAAATGCAGGAAGTTACATTCAAGATTTCACCATTTCATGCATAAAACTTCGTCTCTAAAAGTTTGGCAACCCTCGCCGGAATGAAAAAGTCCTCACTTGAGGATATGACAGCAACGTAGCATACATATTACATTCATTTGTTGCTCGCGTTGAGTGTAGCGCAACACGCTTGTTTTCTTGCACTGGCTGCCAATATCGAAGGAACTATGAAAAAGTGTTTGTATCATTTGTTAAAACGAATGAATGTTGAACCATTTTCTTGCATGCTCGAGCTCTTAGGTCGGCGTTTGCTTATTACGCATGTAAAAACGCTAAATGAGTACCATGAGCTTCGAAATGGAACACAGCAGACACCTCCTTACGGAACCGTAGCACGGTGGATCGAGTCAATAGGAGAGGTCGGACAAAATTTAGAAACTTTAAAACTTATAGCTCCGTATGTATAAAATTTTAAGTTTCTTAAAGTGGTACCACCGGTTTCCTCGTTAAATTTTCCTCTTAAAACACCCATTGAAATTTAAAATGTGTCGAAAAAATCATCCATTTACAGTCTTAGTCAAAAATTTCATGTCCGACGTCTCTGATTGACTCGATCCACTGTGCGTAGTTAGAAAGACGGTCTTTTGCCTCCATCCCCCAAAAATAGGAAGGAAGAAAGTCCCGCCTGTGTCACCCCCNCCCCCCATAGATCGAAAGATTTCGTCAGATTTGGAAATAAGAATGTTAACGCTGGTGGTGATCTCTTGCATTTCTTCACCAATCTCTGTGCTTTTTGCTCATTTTACCAGGGGTCAATGAAGTTCCCGCTTTCCGCAATTTCGGGCGAGCCGGAAAAATACTTCCACAAAAAGTTATGACCCTTTTTTTCTATGCCAAACATACCCCCCCCCCCCCCCCCCCCNGAAATAAAAATCCAAAGGTTTTCTACAATTTTCGCGCAAGCTTAGCTCGCGTTACCGAATCCTGATTTTCGCTTTTCATCAATTTTTCTAATCGCCTCCTTAATAACCTATCCGCTTCGTTTACAATGTACTTTTGCAGGGTGTCTGGTTTTTTTTTTATTTTGCGAAAACCTGATTTTTCCTGATTTTTGACCGCTAAATCCTGATTTCAAAATTTTTCCAAATCCTGATTTTTTGCGGAGACTACATAGGGGTGATTTCACGATAACAGGAATAGTTAAAATGTGAAATACCTTAAAAACAAAAGTGCACCAATTTTAACAGGATTTCATTACCTCATTTTAAAGGTATTGAACCTCCTTTTTCCAGCTTTGGCAAGCTCTATTTTGATTCAGTGCAAAGTTAAAGTGATTGATAAACAAGCCATTGAATCAGGTATCAGCGCTTCCCGCGGGACTGCTGGAGGTCCACGCAAACATGGCGGCCCTGCCATATTGTGTCGGTTACGTAACAGACGCAGCGTAACCGACACTTGAAAATGTGCGATAAAAGATGATACAAAAGATGAAACTTGGCAATTCTTGAGTTATGAGGTGGAATTGATGCTGCCTTAAAAGTTTTCTAAACTTTGGAGACTTCCTTTTAGTTTAATAATATAAATTGAGGTTATTGCGTAGTGAGGAATTAGTGCTACACACCTAAAAATCACTGGTTTTCATAATAATTAAAGTTTTCATTGTAAAAAAAACTGACTTATCAGTAATGGTTTTGTCGAGAAGACTTCAGCGAACAATTTGATGGCAATTTTGAAACTCCTGACTCCGTCTGGCGAGATAAACACTGCACTCAATACAACTGCAAAAATTTGTTGCCAAATGTGGTGACACCTCTTTCTAATGACTTTTCTCGCTCAATAATAAACATTTCAGTTCAAACTGGCAATTTTCTTGAACATTAGAGTCTCTTTTCAGCAAATATTGCCAAAGAGTTCATGATCAGTACTGATTTGTTACCGCAAATTGCTCTTTTGCTTCAAAATCGGGGTTGGCGACGCGTAACCGACCGGACATTTTCGGCCTTTAAAGTCTCATATTATGAAATATGATAATAATTTATCATATTTTTTAGCGTGGATAGGTTCAGGGACATCATTCCTATTGATTTATTCATTTGGTTTTCAATCGTTTTGCCCTATATCGTTCATAACCCACGGCGACACGACTATTCCTCTTATCGTGAAATCACCCATAGGCGTATGCGAAAACAAAAAAAATCAGATCGGACAGCCGACTTTTCTTAAATCCTGATTTTACGACCGAGCTTTCCTCAAATCCCGATGAAATCGGGATTAAATCTTGATTGACCTTAAATCCTGATAGAATCGGGAAAATCCTGATGCTAGACACCCTGTTTTGGATACCGCATAAGCCTACACTCTAAGAAGAGAAGCGAGTTCTATGAAAATTTCAATTTTGACTACAAGTAAGTAACGTTTAAGCACCATCAAAAAGTAAAAATGACACAAGTAACACAAATATGTATAGAAATACACGGGAATTTGCATACGAAATTCTTCTTCTTTCCGGACGAAGGATAGTGACTCCATTCCAAGATTTTCAAATTGACTCAAAGAATTTATTTATTTTAAAAAACGTACTCGTGCAATTTGTATCAAAAATTTGTCTGATTTTTGCTCAAAATCTTAGGATAAATCAGTGAAATTTTCAGTTAAAAATGCCCAAGATTTTCCTGATTAATATCCGATTTACGAGGGTAAATTTGGCATCATTGAAATTGAGTTACGTTCTTTCGCGAGAGAAACAACGAATTGTAGACTCGTTCTACCGTGCTAAGGCAAAGCGCCGTATGAACCATCAAGCGTTGCCAACTTTGCTTTGATAAAACGCGAATTTCCTGGTTTTATGAATATTTACCTCTCAATTTTTCAGATAATTCAGTTCGCAATTTTACCCAAAGATTCTGAAAATATAAAGGGAAAATATTTATATAACTTTCCCAAAAAATCAACATTTTATCGAAGGAATTTGGCAACATTCGAATGTTCATACGGCGTTCTTCCTTAGCACGGCAGCGATCTCCTCCGTTTTTGGGTCACTGGCGCGGAATTAAACATTTAACTCGCAACGAACATTCACAGAGCAGCGCAAAACTGTTTCCTCGTGAAAGGTCAAAACGCCGAGGCCATAAAAATCGCTCTGGCCCCGAGCAGTTTGGAGGAAAGTGCGACGGAGATATATCAATGAACCCATAACACCACCGCTGAGGGTACAAAGTGGTTATTTTATTTTACATAGGCTCCCGGTAGTTGGTACATTCGGAGCGGGAAAGAGACATTATCATCCGATGGAGCGGAAAAAGTTTGACATCATTACCGCGACGATTTCAAAGCTTAATTTTTCAAAACGGGGGGAAAAGTTTCTCCCCCGCCCCCCACTTTCCTTTGCCCATTTGTCTGAGAGCTCTTCCCGTTGAGCCGGGCACCAGCCCTTACAACTTCCCCGGCGGTGATAAGGATCTCCACATTCCACGAAAAAATATGAGTTGCCGGGCTTCGATTCCGGCTGGAAGCTTGAAATATTGAGGCGTCAAATTAAGTTTTGAGTATCTGCTCCAATTTAAAACAAAGAGCATACCAAGTTCTCGCTCTCCTACCTCCAAGCTCAGGCTCAGATTTTGGCGATTTCAGACGCTTTACACGCCGACAAATGACGTGGTGTTTCGCGGTGGTAAAAGGTGCCAAATTTTACCAAAAAAGTAATAATTGGAGAATTTTCAGGTGTCTGAGATTTTGTAAATGTCACATTTAAAATGAAACTGCTGAGAAAATAGAGCACGAGGTGTACTTGGTTAAATTTATTACGGAAACATTACAAAATAACCTAATTTGTTAAAACACACGAGTTCAAGTGGAAAATGACACCACACAAGGCGACACATTTTTCACATTTAAGTCTATTTTTCTCCAATTTCCCATTTCAGAAAAAAAAAATATTAAAAATACTGCGATCTCAGCTCATTAAGCACTCTTAGAAGGGTTAATAAAATTTTTGTGTGAAAATTCTCTATTGGTTTGTTCCAATCAAAAGATACAGCCATCATTTTTGTGTGAAAATTCTCTATTGGTTTGTTTCAGTTAAAAGATACAACCATGTGAACAGACTTCTTACGAGTAACACGAAGATCACGATGGTACCATTAAAAAAAATTGCACTACGCATCAATACAAATAGAAACGCCAAATCCTCGAGAAGTCAGTCATGGACATCTCATTCTCGAAAAATCGGTTGAATTTGAAGAAAACATGTGGTTCCGATTTCCCATGTTATATTCTATAAGGTATTCAAAAGTGGTTGTTGGGTGTCTGATTGGCTGAAAAAGAAGTACGGGAAGATCTGCAGACTGATTTTTCAAATTTATGTCGGCACGACAAGAATCGAAAATCGATATATTACACAGCGCTAATTCTTGTCTTATCTGGCCGACATAGCCAGTTAAAGTTTCAACAATCAGGCTGCAGGCGGCCACGCACTTCTGCTATTCAATGCGGAACCATTTTCTCTTTGCCTGCGTGCAACAAACCCAATCTGCTCGAAAAATATAGCACTTTTTTGGGAAATTTGTCAACCCCGCCCTCATTTTTCTTTGAGGGTCTCTTTATCTTCCGACGGCTTTCCTTCACACGTAGTTTGCTCGGTTAAGCGTGGCGCAATGTATGCGTGAGGAGATGAGTCGGGGTGATCCCGTAATCCTCACGCTGTGAATTTTAAACTTGAGAAAAGTCGTGTTAAAATATCGAGCGAGCTGAACTTTTCGATTCAGAAAAAGAGCCACCAGGGTTGATGGGATCGAATACGTGAGTGTCTCGATATCATGAACCAAAACTTTTTCATTTTTTTTGTTTCGTTTCCACGAAGCTTTCCTGAGATTCCAGCAAGACTATGAGACAAGCTATACCCAGTGGCGATGTTTGCTAGTTTGCAGCACTGATTTTGTTTCATTTAAATCCATTGAAAATATCGATTTCAGGGGAGTCAAGCCACCTCATCATTTAAATGGAGAAAAAACAATGTTGCCAACTTTGAAGAATCGCCACTGGCTGCACTACTCTGCCATGTTAAGGAAGAACAATTATGAGCCTTTAGACGTTGCCAAATTTCCTTTGATATAATGTGAATTTTCAGAGAATCCTGGGAATATTTTTCTTTCAATTTTTTACACAATTCTATTCGCGACCTGATCTAAATCATTTAAAAACATCAAGAGAAAATATTCATGACTCTCCTCAAAAATAAAAATTTTATCGGAGGAAAGTTTGGCAACTCTTACATGTTTTCACGACGTTTTTCCTTAGCACGGCAGTACTGGTACACAAGTATGTAATTACGGAGGTGGTGAGGAAAGAATCACCAGTATTTCAACTTTCACAAGATAGTTAATGCAAGGTCTTCAAAATCTCTAATCGATTTATTCTCAGTTGTGGCACTGAAAAGGGTTACAACAATGTTATTTTTTGGATCCAGTTTGATACAACGGAGAATCTCTATGTTGACGTCACTGGATCGAGAGTCCAGACTCTTAAAAACATCGACAAGAAAAAATACTCTTGATTCAATCGGATTTTTGCTTACATCAAGAACCAAGCCTCTTAATGTGATCGGATTTCCTTTTGATTTCAGCAAAAATCTGATTGAATCAAGAGTATTTTTTCTTGTCAATGTTTTCAAGAGTCTGGACTCTAGATCAAATGTGTTTTTTTCCGGTGTGGTCGAGAGTGGACTTTATTTCATCATTTTTTCTCTCGCACTATATCTCAAGTGGCAGCGCCTTCAAATCAATCTGCCGCAACACATCTCGCAGAATGTCAATTCCAGCTCTCACCCGTGCTACGCTGTTAAATTCCCTACCCTTTCCCAGGACCCCTCCCCCCTCCACCCGTGACTGTACTCCCCGAATCGCGACAATGCGACGGAGTCTTGGAACGGAAATTAAACGAAAGCTCTCACTGCATCCGTATTTTTTATGGATAGTTGGTGCGAAATGTTACGATCCTTGACATAAATTCATGCTTAAATCTTGGTGAACAATGTCTCTTTTGTCCGCGCCGCGTCTGGCGGGGGAGCTAATTTCCTTTCCGAGAATGGATTGTCTGCGCCGTTTCAGGACGGCGATGTGGGTCATTGGAGTGCGTGACGCTAACGAAAAACTGGCAAAAGTTATGAATCATCACAAGTGAATTCATCTGCCGTGCTAAGGAAAAACGCCATATGAACCTTCAGACGTGGTCATATATCCTTAAATGAAAAACCAATTTACTTGAAAAATTGCGGATATTTTCCTTCAAAGTTTCGAGACTATTTTGTTCGTAATTTAATCTGAAATATCTGAAAATTTCAAAGAAAAATATTCATAACTTTCCTCAAAAATACATGTAATATCCGGTGGCAACTCTCGAACGTACATACGGAGTTTTTACTCAGCACGTCAGTTATACGGTCTAACGTATGGTGTCTATAAAGTCACTGGAAAAAGTATGGTTTGAGGTATAGTGCGATATGAGTAGGGTAATTGACAATAGGCTCTACGATAGAAAATTCAAAAACTCAGATAATATTCACCATGAGTATTTCTTTATTCCTCCTTTTTTTTCTTATTTTGACTGTGTTAAGCGGAAAGGAGCCAAGCCACATCAGCAATAGCCAAATTTAATTGGAAAATTTGATTTCTTACATTTAAACGGTGGTTCAGATTTTTGTGAAAATTTCACAGAATTTTCTGCGTAATACAAAGAGAATTACTAGGAATTCTAGAAGGAATCCGCAAAAACGTTCTCTTGTAAGAACTTGAATTGACCGGCTAAATTTGGCAATAGCTTCTGTAAAGCAGCATCATATTCCGCATCCGAAATAGCGCAATTGTAGATTGCACACAGAACTCGTAAACGTAGTATGAAGTAAATTCCTCAAAATGTTAAAAAGAATTCGCACGATCGTTCTCTTGAAAAAATTAAATTGCCCACTTAGATTTGGCAATAGCTGATGTGGCTTGGTTCCTCTCTGCTAAACGCGGTCTATTTCATCATTCGGAGGAATATAATCAAAGTTCATGATCACATCATAGACGCAAAAGCGCAGAATCGGGTGATAATAACGCTGATTGTCACTCTGATCACGTTGGTGCTCTTTCAACTTTTTGAGTACGTTTGCTTCAAGGGCTATAAAGTTCGGATCCTTCTATCTTTGTTCAAACATTCCTACGTGTATTTTTCCCCCTTCTCGATAAAACCATACAGATTGACTCGAATGATACAGAAAAAAATTACTCGTATGTTTCATCATATCCCGGAAAAATCACGGCAGATTTTGAAGTGTTCATATAGTTTTACTAGCATAAAATAGTCGGTGGAAAACTTGCAAAGTCGCAAATTGAGGTAAAGTGTTTTTACCACACAGTCGGTAATAAGAAAAAAACTGTGTAACTGCTTACGCGCTAGGATGTAATCTCAGCGATAATCGGGATCCTCCGCCGTCAAGTCGAGGCGACACACTTGAAGGCGCTCTGAGCAACTATTCCGCCTCGGGAGTGCTGCACAGTATCAAACGTAATTGAAGGCGCACTAGCGTATGTAAATTGACTTGAATCGTTTTCCATTGCGCTGAGTCCTACTAATCCTACGATATGAGGCTTTGGTTCAAATGATTCTTCTGAAACTTGGGGTCATTGGGTATTTTTTGACGCGATACTTGAATTTCAACTCAAATTTTCAAAATTCCAAAATCCAAGGTAGCGGAGGTGGCCTGAAATACTATCTTGTCGCCTTCGAAACTATCCAAACAATCGCGATACCTATTTTATTTCTATTCAGTTTAAAAATCAATGTACTCTTAGCGAATTTAGACCTCGATGTGGGCGTCCTCCTCTATTTTTGTGAATTGAAACTGCGTATTTATTTTCATGTATTTACATATATATGGTAAATACTAAAAGATGTCACATGATCTTCACCGTATATCACTGCTGTCAAAAACAAGATAGATTTATAATAGAATTTGACAAACTTATTGTAGAATTTAAGACACTTTTTTTAGTACTGTCACACCGAGGTCTCATGAACAACTAAGAAAACAAAGTCCCATTTCATCGTTTCCCAGATATTAGAAAATAACTGCATTGTAACATTGTAGAATTCCCATTCGAAAATTGTATTTTCAATAAGAAATTATTGGAAATTTCTAACTTAAAATGTCACTAATTTTTCCACCGATTTTCCGGAAACATCAACGGGCTGATTATTGATATTAACCTATAGACAAAGAAGACAAAGGGGAAATTGAGCGATCTTGTTGAGCAGCCCTACGTTCACTATTGCAGCACAATACTTTCTCCGCAAATATTTCAATCGGACTGTTCATTAAAATCTTCAGAATTATCTTAATTTCCAAAATGTATCAGCCCTTTCAATAGCAAATCAAATACTGCCGTGCTAAGGAAAAACGCCGTATGAACATTCGAGAGTTGCCAAATTTCCTCCAGATATATATTTATTTTTGAGGAAAGTTATGAATATTTCTCCTCAAAATTTTCTGGAACTGTAGATGAAATTGGGAACAAAAGTATCTGAAAGAAGGGAAGAAAACTCTTCATAGGTTTACCAGGAAATTCTTGTTTTATCAGAGGACATTTGGCAACGCCTGAAGGTTCACACGGCGTTCTTCCTTAGCACGGCAGAATACGCCGACAAATTTTCGAATCAACTTCTTTAGTAGCAAATCAACGCCTACAAACCTAACAGGGATACTTCACGCATTGCATCAGCTGACTGCTGGCGCCTACAAACCTAACAGGGATACTTCACGCATTGCGATTTTGACCTCCAATCCGCAGCTCCTACATGACCCGCCCTTCCCACCACGACAAGATTCCGTGCGTTTTAGGACGCACCTGTTGACCTAGTATCAACTCCCACGCACCACAAAATTAGCCTGTTGAATCACCTTTGACCCCATCCCGTTGATAAAAAAAGAGGTCACCCGGCAACCCCGTCGAACTCCAGCCGGGGGGGAGGAGGGGGCGCTGCAATCGGCGATTTAATTGAAGCGCTCACCGGAGGAGTAGGCCCAGGGGCGGGGGGAGGGGAGAAGGCAAGGGGCCCGGGTAATAATATTATAATATGTTGCATTATTTTAACGGGTCCATGGGCCGTTGCCCCCCCCCCACCCCGACCCACCCCCTTCGGCAGAGCTCGTGCCTCCCTGATTATTTCGTTCCGAATGAGCTCCCCGGTTTCGCCCTCAGCGAAATCCCCCCCCCCTCCGACTCGGAGAGTAATCATCCTACGCTCCGACTGATTTGACTCCGTCGATGTTGAAACCGCGCATGTGCGTTTTCCCGATGAACTATCGGTGGACGGGTTTCGGTATGGATTGTGGGGTTGTTGGCTGGTTGATTCGAGTGGTTTTCGATGCGCGGAGGTCTGTCGACGGATTTACGGGGCCCACGGCGATCGGTTTCGGCCCATCATTCAACTTAATTTTCAATTTCCCCGGGCCTATCCCTATCCGCCGTACCGTGGGAAACGTCGCACGGTGGATCAAGTCAATCGGAGAGGTCAGACATAAATTTTTTGACCAAAACTTCATATTCTGATGGATACAATTTTTTAAGAGCAGCCCGAGACAATGATGAAAGAGGAAAAACAAGGGGGGAAAACGGGAAACAAGGCTAAAATACACAATTAATAAAAACCGAGACGTTTCGACTCACAACTGAGTCGTTTTCAGTCGGAAATACAATCAAAATTTTAAAAAAAGACGATAAAAACCTGAGCCCTACATGGTGATGGCCGGGATCCGAGAAAAAGAGCCAACGAGCCATTTTTATTAATTGTGTATTTTAGAGTCCCTTTATACTCGGGTTAAGACAACTCTATTATCAGCTGACTGGCAACCGGCCTTAGCTGGCCGTGGAGGCACAAATGAGTGCACCCAAACGAACGATATTGAGGGATAAGGATCAGGAATCCTGCGATGTCTGTCACACAAAAACAACATCTACAAATTGATCAATTAAAAAGAAAATGAGATTGGTTTGTGAATAATTTCTTAATCTATTTTCATTTTGGACCGACGGAAATAACAATTTACTCTTGATAAACCACAATTAGGTGATATTTTCATTATTTTTGTTCACATTCGAGTCACCGCCATCTTGGTGCACTCGTTTGTGACTCCTGAGCGAGAACCAATCAGGATTGGATTTTTTTTTAGGCCACTTTCAGTCCAACCAAAAGTGAGCTGTCGTAACTCTGGGTATAAAGGGACTCCAGTGTATTTTAGCCTTGTTTCCCGTTTTTCTCCCTTGTTTTTCCATATTCTGATGTTTATTCCGGCACATTCTCAATTTGAAGGGGTGCTCCTGGAATAAAATTTCACGAGGAAACCAATGAAACCACTGTTCGAACCTCAAAATTTTGTATCCACAGAGCTACAAGCTTTTTAAGTTTCCGAATTTTGTCCGACTCGGTCCACTGTGCGTCGGAGCAGCGCGATTTCTAACAGGGCTGTATGCAAATAAAAATCTGTTCCGCTCGGATTTCGTGATCGGCTCCGGTGCGTTGGAGCGTTTCGTTTTGACGTTTTAAAAAAATATAAAAAATAAACAAATAAAATAGAATAGAATAGAATAAAATGAAATAAAATGCCGAGGGTTGCATCGGAAAGTATCATTCACCATTCGAAAGGACTTACGGTGGATCTTCAGCTTTTGCTGACATTCTACATTCTGCGGGCTGATTATTCAATATGATAGACAAAGCAATAGACAAAGAAGACATAGGAAGTATACAGCGATCCTATTAGTTGAAATGGGTGGTTGTTATAGAATAAGGGGAGAAATGATAGACTAAATATTTTTGGTCTCTCATGGGTTGCCGTTAGTTGGTTCATCATTTCCTCCCTCAGTCTATGACAACCTCCTGTTTCAACCAGTAGGATCGCTGTACACTTCCTATGTCTCCTTTGTCTACAGCTTTGTCTATCAATTTCAATAATCAGCCCACTGGGTATGATCAACATTTTTAAAATTCTCAGCAACTGGTGGATTATTTAGGAAAAATCGTAATTTTAGTCTGTTGATCAATCATTAAGGCATGTTCGTACCGAAACTCATCTTCCAAAATCATAGAATAAAGTCGAAAGCGCGGTTCTCATTTTCCAACCAATTTCAGTGTATTGATATCAATGGTTAATTGGAAGCAGGACTTTTGACTTCGACGGCTTCGGAAGGTAATTTGCTGCACGAACAGTCCTTTATGGTTGATCTACAGACTGGATGTTCGATTTTCCTAAAATAATCCACCTAAAGTTTAAAATCTGAAATAAATCGATCATACCCAAAATGTATTGCCTAAAAGCTAAAACTCCACCTGAAAGCTTCCCGTCTCCTCCATATCATGCATGAAGCCATAATTCTTAGCAGTGACCTATGGAAAAGGATCGATAAATACGGTGTTCGCAACGAACACCTGAATAATCGATTTTGTACCACGGCTTCAAATGGGGATATATCGATAACCGATCATTCACTCTTCGCTACTGATTCTTAGTAAGTACAGTATAGTTAGGGGTTTCTTTAACTTGAAATAACCATTTCGTTTTCATACTAGATAACTCCACAACAGCACCAATGACATAAGTTTAATTTTATCAAAACTGTTCCTTTTTGTGCACGAAAACGTTTAAGTTGCTGAGAATCATTATTTTCCCTACTAAATGTCGATTATTGAAGTGACAGATTTTGTTTATTTTATCTTTTACCTTTTTGTGACCTTTTACACGACGCGACGGGACAAAACCTGGCAACCATGTTCCTCCCTTGAACCTACCCCCGCGAGAGAGGAGGAATATTATCCCTCTGCTCTCTGCTCCGGCTGCTAGGGGATGTTTTTCGTCATCATTTTATCCGATAATTATCGCTCCGACATGAACTCTTTGCGATTATCTCTTCAAATTGCATGCGCTTATACACGCATCGTGGAGTAAGAGGGTTCCCAGTTATTAAAACTCAATCTGAATTTGATCGCTATTTCCGAAATGAGACTGAAAGTTAGTGGTGGAAAGTGAAGTATCAGCGAACACTTTACCTCCGTCCTCATGAAAATTTCACACTAATATTTCTCAGAGACATTAATACTTTCATACAACAAAACCCGATGGGTCCTTTTTCCTACTGTAATCTGACTTATCCAAGGCGGGACTGCGTGGCATTTTTACTACTGTATAAGCAAGGGCTTTCCGTGAGTGTTGCTGATTTTTTTGTATGATTGCGTAAAGAAATCAGCAACATCGGCGTCGTCATATACTTGTGAAAAATGGAATTATTCTGATCAATTTTGTAACCTTGGAATTAAGTTGCGCTTCTTTGTCCGGAAAACGACTATTGATTATTTTTTTTTTTTTTTTTTTTTTTTGAGCAAAGGTTTATAAAGCACTCCTCTAAACCATGACATTCATATGCCTTAATTTTCGGTTCTCGTTGACAAAAATCCCTTTTCCCCAAGATGGTCTTATTTTGAGGTAGTTCGATTTTCAGCCATACCATTGGGCTGATTACCTATTGAAGTTGATAGACAAAAGTGCTGAACAAAGAAGACAAAGAGAGAATGAAGCGTTCCTATTGGTGGAAGCGGGTGGTTGCAATGGACAAAGAAGGTCAGTAATAGACAAACTGACAGTAACGTAGAATAGACTCCATAGTTATATTCCACTATTGTCTCCCTTAGTGCACAACCGAGCTGAGGAAAAATGCCGTTTGAGCCTTCAAACTTTGCCACATTTCTTTTGACAAATTACGAATTATCGGCAAAATGTGTCAGTATTTCTTCTCAAAATTTTTAGGAAATTGGTTCGTCATTTAATCTAAAGTGTCTGAACATTTCCAGGAAAAATATTCATAACTTCTTTCAAAAATAAATATTTTATGAGAGGAAATTTGGCCATATTCGAATGTTTTTCCACAGCAAGACAGTGTATTCCAACCCCATTTTCAACCAATGGCCAATGGGATCGCTCCATGTTTCCTTTGTCCTCTTTGTCGTTCACTCCCTACCAACTTTAATAATCAGAACGCAGTAAACGTCTGTCCTACACTGAAAAAAAACTCCAGCCGCGAAAGCCGTAATTACAGGCGATATACCTTCCGCGTTCCGGGCTCAGAGGCCGAAAGTTCCGGGCGTAGCACCCGGAGCAGAAGGAGCTACGAGTCCAGCACCCGTAACTTTCGGCCTCCGAGCCCGGAGCGGACGGTATGTCTATATAGCTCGTAACTTTTTTTTCAGTGTACATCGTCTTAGAATCCAAGGCGTCTACTAAAACAGGCTCGCCAAAAATCAGTACTTTTTCAGTACATTCCCAGAAAATTCAGTACCTTCTCGATGGAAAAATTCAGTTCTTTTTCAGTACCTCCAATTGACGAAATCCGACAAATTTTAAAAATTTGAATTTCCCGCTCAAATTCGGACAAAAATGACAACAAAAAATGAAAAAAATTCCAGACCTCCTCACTGGAAAAAAAAAAAAAAAAACACATTGGATCTAGAATCTACACTCTTAAAAACATCGACAAGAAAAAATAGTCTTGATACAATCAGATTTAAGCTTAAATCAAGAACCAAGCCTCTTAATTTGAGCGGATTTTCTTTTGATTTAAGCTTAAATCTGATTGAATCAATGGTCCTTTTTCTTGTCAATGTTTTCAAGAGTCTAGACTCTAGATCCAATGTGTTTTAGTTTGCAGTGCTTGTGGAATTCCGCATTTTTCCAGTGCTTCCGGACCGACCTTAAAAATCAGTACTATTTCCGTACTTTCCGGGAATTCCGGACTTGTTGACACCCTGGGATCGGCCCCAACATTTTCTGGGTCATTTTTTCGCGTCCGAAAATACGGTGCCAAAACTTACCCGAGCGAAGCGACCTCGATGGACCGTAAGCAGATTAAATACTCTCGCCTCGCGGGAGGCGGGGCGGCGCGGGGTGCGCGGAAAAAAGACGACAATCGTCGGAAAAGAGGAC
Source organism: Bemisia tabaci (assembly GCF_001854935.1). Classification (NCBI taxonomy): domain Eukaryota; kingdom Metazoa; phylum Arthropoda; class Insecta; order Hemiptera; family Aleyrodidae; genus Bemisia; species Bemisia tabaci. The sequence goes on along the minus strand of NW_017547102.1, from coordinate 3,804,907 downwards.
TCTCGAGATATTTACATTGCGTTTTCACGTTCCCCTCGGCTCCCTCCACTCGACAATTTAGTTATTATTTTTTGACAAGAAGTTGCGCGGGGCCTCGAGTGGCTAAGTGAGTGGCTCGTTGATAAATTTCCTCCAATTTGTGAGTCGCTGCGATGATTCAAACTCCACTTATTGCCCGTTCGAGCGTTTCCAAGCCTCCCCTCCAGATGGCGCGCCCTACCCCCTGGCGACGACCTCTCGACCTCTAACTAGTTCCCCGGCCTCCCGCTCATCCTCCGCCTTCAACATCTGCAGCCCGCACTGCCGTGCTAAGGAAAAACGCCGTATAGACCTTCTGCCGCTGCCAAATTTCCTTCGAAAAAATGCGAATTTCCGGGCAAACTTATGAATATTTACCTCCCAATTTTTCAGATAATTTTGTTCGCAATTTCACCTAAAGATTCTGAAAATTCAGAGGAAAAATATTCATAACTTTCCTCAAAAATAAACATTTTATCAAAGGAAATTTGGCAACTCTCGAATGTTCATACGGCGTTTTTCCTTAGCACGGCAGCGCCAGGACTCGAATTTTTACGGTTGCCGCTTGTTTGCCATTCGTGACACCTACTTCGTGATCCATCGTCCTAATCAGGGAAGACATATTTTACAGGTTCAACGAGGTCATTAAAGAGGGAACGGCACATCAACAACCTCCTCTCACTCTTAAAGGATCCATTTTCTCCTTCCGAAAATCTAACCTCATTATTTGTCGGCCTTCTGTGGTGTAGTGGTTGGGGCGCTAGCTCTGTGATCGGGAGGTCACGGGTTCGATTGCCGGCCAGGTGACTCGAGTTTAGGGGTCTCAAAAAACGGTTACCTGGGGCTGCCTTGATTAGGACTGAGGTAGCGGAGGACTTTAGGGACTGCAAGCGCGAGATCACCCCCTCAGGAATATTTGATGTGGGGAAACAAAATTCTTATACATTCTCGTTGATTTTTTCATGATCACGTCCCCTTTAGTAAATTAACGATGATCTCCAACAAGTTGATTATTAAAATTGATAAACAAAGGGATAATGGAGGGATCCTATTAGTGAAAACGAGTGGTTGAAATGGTCGAAGGAGGTAATTAATGGACTAACTAACAACGATCCACGAGAAACGCTTCAGTTAGTCCATCATTTGTATCCTTTGTCCACAGAAAGTACCCGTTTAATTCAATAGAATCACCTTATTTTTACTTTGTCCAAAGCTTTATCGATCAATTTCACTAATCAGCCCGCAGGCGCAAATAAAATTGATACCACTTACGGAAAATTGATCAAATTGATAAAAAGTTGATTGAATTGACAGAAAAATTTATCCAATTGATAAAAAAATTGATCAAATCGATAAAAAAATTGATCGACTGAAAAAGTTGATCAAATTGAAAACAAATGAATACATTTAACCCATATCCTGCCGGACAGGCGGCCCATCAAAGTTCCACAAGTTATACCAAATATGAGAGACGAAGAAACCAATCGATCTCGCAATCAGTCCGATACCAAAATCGAAGATCGCAAATTCCAAATAACAACATTGAAGTGACAACCCTCAAGGAATAAGAGGCCAGAGACCTAGTAGCAGACCCTCTTCCCGTAAGCTCACCGCTGCACTCTGCGCCCGCATAGACACTCTACGAATCTGCATGATTCCATCGTGAGGAGATGAAAAGTGAAGATGCCAAGATGACAGCCCGCGTTGCAACAGCGTCCCGAGCAACAACCCCAATTTCACAGAAATATTCCGATTTTCGGCACGGTTTGACCGGGGCGGAAAAGTTGTGGTAAATCCGTAAGATCGGCTGAGGCCCTCTGCTCATCGAAGCGTCCGCCCAAGGTTGCCAGTTCGTGATAAAGAGTGGATATTTAACAAGGGCTTGAATGGAGGAAACTACTGATTTTTCAGCACTATTTGGCAACAACGGGTCCGCCCCGTAGCGTCGAGTAGCAACAGTTCGGAGGACTCTTGAGCAAATCTTCCGCTTGATTTCGGTTTGGATTCCCGATCATTATTTTTTCTCCGCCCCGCTCAAAGCGTATCTGAACTTCGAGATGAACCTTGGCGTCCGTAAATCTTAGTGTTTTTCAGGGTTCACGTGCAGGATGGGTTATGCTCTTACGTTCGGGGAGATTTATTCAATCTGCCACGGTGGGGTCCTCGCGAGGACACGCATAAGACTCTTCCGATTTTCCAGTCGGGTCTTCGAAGGATGGAGTTCCACTTGGTCTCGAGGAGGGAGGGATGAGAGGGGGGTGCATCGATGCGAAAGAATAATCAGTTGTAGAATGGACCGATAAAAGGGGTAAGAATTGAAGCATCGCGAGACATATGAATTGAATAAAAGAGAGAGGGGCGTAGTCACTTTTGAGGGAAAATAGGTTTGAAGTGTAACTAGATAATAGTGGTTTTGAGTTTCACTGGTTGAACACTGGAAAAAAAACACATTGGGTCTAGGGTCCAGACTCTTAAAAACATCAACAAGAAAAAATACTCTTGATTCAATCAAATTGAAGCTTAAATCAAGAACCAAGCCTCTTAATTTGAGCGGGTTTTCTTTTGATTTAAGCTTAAATCTGATTGAATCAAGAGTCCTTTTTCTTACCAATGTTTTCAAGAGTCTGGACTCTAGATACAAAGTGTTTTTTTTCCAGTGAACCATTTCTCCTGTCGAAAAATCTAAATTGAGAAAAAAAGGTTTTGAATCTGAGAGAAGACGTGTTATGATACATACTTTAGGTCGAGAAACCATTGGAAATTATGTGTACATTACTGATTGATGAAACCACGGTAGAAGAAACAGTATAGTATGCAGTACTACAGTAGAGGACACCGTACGCCATGTTTTTTGATGGGCGATACCTCCGTCAGAATTGAACAGATCTTGTTGATTGTTGGTAATATAATATGAGCTTTAACTATTAAAACACGATTTTTGAATACCGGAGCCGACACATTAGAGAATTTGTAAAAGTGAGCTTTCAAAAGCAAATAGAATAAACTTTTAGAATGTAAACAGTTTGAATTGGAATTTTAAAAGATAGTGTCAGGATACCGCGTGCACGGACTAAAAAGTTGGGTAGCATTTACCATGCTCTGGTTAAAAAACGGCACAACCAGACAGTATGGTAACTTCCACCAAAATCATTGTCACAAAAGGAAACATCTTGTTATTTTCACGATAATTTTGATGATAGTTACCACACTCTCTGGTTGTGTCGTTTATTAACCAGAATACGGTGAATGCCACCTAAATTTTGTTCCATGTATAGAAAACAACTTTTCCAAGTATTAGAAATACAATTATACATTATTAAAGGTACCACAGAAAAAAAATTAGGTAGCTTTTACCATATTCTGGGTAATAAACGGCACAACTAGACAGTAACTTTCATCAAAATTATCGTGCAAGTAACAAGAGATTTCCTTATTGTGACAATACTTTCGGTAGAACTTGCCATACTGCCTGGTTGTGCCGTTTTTTAATCAGAGTATGGTAAATGCCATTTAACTTTTTTTCCCGTGTACTTGATATTGCTCTTCAACTGATTTATGGTGAGTTACTTTTTTTTGGGATCGTGATTGCTTATCCTTGTTTTCGGTTCCAGTAAAACTCCAGAAAGGTTGCTGTTTCAGACAGATGAACTGCTGCACAAAGAAATAATTTTCCGCTCTGGATATGGCGGAAGATGGAGCAAAATAAATCCGAAACAACCCGAGAAACTAAAACAGGAGCAGAGCGAGGCGAAACTTATGATTGAAAATAGTGCCCGTTTCGCGAGAGTTAGTGCTCGCCGTAGCCTGCCGTTTAATTAAAAATAGGTACCTGCATCCGAGGCAGAGGAATAATGATCTGCCTCCACAAAAAAAATTAATTTATCAGATAAGCCTTTTTTACAGAAATTGTGAAATTGCGAGTACAGCCACTGAATTTTCGGTTGAGTCGGATTGCCTAGAAAGAGAGAGGAGTATATACACTGCCGGTAATAGGACAAAATATCCAAAAATGAAAGTCCGAAGTACAAAAATTTCCAAAGTAAAAAAAGTCTATATCTAAAACATGCCAAATATCTGGAATGTCCGGTATATGACCGAAGACAAAAATGCCCAAATGTGGCATAATGTGACAAAGTGGCGAAATAGGAAGCTTGGAAGCTTTCTACAGAAATATCCATGGAGATAATGAAGAGGCAGTGATACAGATAGTTTGCCTAACCTAGTTAAACTAAATAGACATTTTAGACGGAAGAATTTATAAGAACGGGTAAATGGCAATATAAATTATGACTTGTAGTAACCGGATATTTGGGCACTTTTAATTTTGGCCATTTCACTGTTACTGGACATTTCAGACACTTGGACATTTTTTGCTAATGGACTTTTTTCACATTAGCCATTTTTTTTACTCTGGACATTTATTTTTGGACATTTTGTCCTATCACCACACTGCTCAATGAGTCTTAGCAGCTTTTATGAGTTTCACACTATTATTACCTCTTTGACTGATTTTTAACCCTTAAAATTAAAAAACTATTTTTTTAATTTTAAGGAAAAGAAAAGAAAAGAACTGAATTTTTAGTTACAGAAATGAGTAATATGAAAACGGCATTTCCAGTTGATACCTCGGTTAACAGACTCATGCTCAACAGCACGCCCGATATCGGCGCCTTGATACAACTATTCGTGGTCTACGGATGTCCATATTGCATAGGCAAAAATTGAAGGCGCCCCATGTTTTCTCATACGGCGCGTTCGTTCCTCGTAAGCTACTACGGTGTTTATGACAACGCCTCACTGTTAATATTTGTGGTTAATGGAGAGTTCACATTTCAGAAGAAGAATGGGTCAGTTGCGTTGGACACAGAATCGCTTTTTGATGGTAATTGAAGCGTATGAATGCCTAGTTTCTCCGTATAATATTAACGGGGATATTTTCGTCCGAAAAACACTGTTTGTAACATCCCTTACCGCGGCAGTACACACCATGGTTTTTTCCACTATGGATACATTCATCATCTACAAACATTTCCATTTGCTGCTTGACTTTAAGCACAGAAGAAACCAAGGTGAAAGAAATCAGGGTATGCAACGACGTGGTGGATGAAATTTTCGCTGTGTATTTCGAAGGGCGATATCTCCATTTGTATTGGACGCGTGAACTTGGTGTGAAGGGTTTTGGACGGATCATGTTATTTTTTGCTGATCTGTAATCTGATATTATTGAGACACGAGTCTGCAACTAAGAGAACGGACTTATTTTCAATTTTCCACGGAAGTGGAAAAAAATTGATTATTTTCCCGCAAAAAGTCAATTCGCAAAAAAAAACTCGATCAGGGGCAAAGTAAAATCGAAATTGTTTGGCGGGTCGGAAAAAACTGAATAAAAGTTTTAACGAATAAATTTCCGCAGAAAATTTTTGTTTATAAAAATCCCAAGCTGGGCTCTTTTCAAAGCAAGCCGCTCAATTATACGTTTTTGCTGTTGTTGCGTGCTTCTTAAATTTAAAAAAAAAGTCATAACTACGCCGTTGACAATTTTGCACACCGAAAAAATGCGTTCCGTGCTTTTGTCAATCCGCCGCAGGTAAAAGCTTCATGGTCTGAGTAAGAGTAAAAACACACACTCGAGTAAACTTCCCCTCAAATAGTCATGCTTTTTTGGGGATGCCTGTTTTTTCGTTGTACCGTAAGTGATATAATTATTATTGTCTCGGCCATCTACTTCGTATGTCTAGCCTCGAGCCTGCTCCATTTAGATTAACAACGGGGGCCCACGTAGCGGCCTTAGAGACCGCGAAGTACACTCTCCGGGGGTTGGGCTGCGGAGCGGCAAGGGGTAGACTCCTAGTATTCTCATGATAGAAGGAAAACGCTCATTCGAGCACAATTTTTCCTCAAAGAGTTATGCTGTTTAGGTATGCTGCTCAAAGTCTCCGTTTAATAATCCTGAAAGAAAGTAAACTAGTTCGGCGAAAGAATTCGCGGACGGAATCAGATTCGTTTGACGACGACGGCATGAACTGACGCATCAATTCCGAGATGAAAAATGAGCGGATTGAGGGGTAAATGTTGATAACTTTTCAGCCAGAATCGATGAGGAAGTTTCGGCCGGAAAAATATCCGGAGGACGGGGCAGTAAAGTTCGGGGCCGGGGGGTGTGGGGACACCGGCGCGGCGCCAGAGATAGAGACAACACACATTGACGTACGAGTATGGTCAATTTAGAAACTGCGACGGCACCTCTCTCGGTGCTCCTGCTTTTTGTTTCACGCCACCCCCTCCGCTATCTTCCTACTGCTCGTAAAATATCCGACCCTAGTGCTTATGGCTGGATAGGTGATTTTCGGGACTAAAGTTGAGCAAATATGGGATCCACGAGGAATGGGATTCTAGTTCAGAAAAAACTTAAAATTCGTCGTTTTCCGAATGGAAATACTTAACTTTCTTTCCATGTTGCAAACTTTCCATGCCGATCCACGAGAAATGCGATTCTAGCTCACAAAAAACTTAAAATCCGTCGTTTCTCAAATGGAAAAACGTAACTTCATTTCAACGTTGTAAGCTTTCAATCAGCTCTTATTTTTCTTTCTAATTTTTTAACATGACGTACGAGTATGGTCAATTTAGAAACTGGGATGGCACCTCTCTCGGTGCTCCTGCCTTTTGTTTCACGCCACCCCCTCCACTATCTTCCTGCTGCTCGTAAAATATCCAACCCTATAGTGCTTATGGCTGAATAGGTGATTTTCGAGACTAAAGTTGAACAAATATGGGATCCACGAGGATTGAGATTCTAGTTTACAAAAGACTTAAAATCCGTCGTTTCCCGAATGGTAAAACGTAACTTTCTTTCAACGTTGCAAAATTCTCATCAGCTCGTGTTTTTTTCTTCTCTTTTTTACGAAGATACAGTTTGTCATTTCAAAAAGTAAATTTCCTTCATTTTCCCTCTAATTACATGCAGATTTGACGTACGAATATGGTCAATTTCGAAACTGTCACAGCATCCCTTCTCGGTACTACTGCCTTTTATTTCACGCTACCCCCTTCGTTATCTTAGTACTGGTCGTAAAATATCCAACCCTAGTGCTTATGGCTGGATAGGTGATTTTCGGGAGTAAAGTTGAACAAATATGGGATCCACGAGGAATGCGATTCTAGTTCAGAAAAAACTTAAAATTCGTCGTTTTCCGAATGGAAAAACGTAACTTCATTTCAACGTTGTAAGCTTTCAATCAGCTCTTATTTTTCTTTCTAATTTTTTAACATGACGTACGAGTATGTTCAATTTAGAAACTGGGATGGCACCTCTCTCGGTACTACTGCCTTTTATTTCACGCTACCCCCTTCGTTATCTTAGTACTGGTCGTAAAATATCCAACCCTAGTGCTTATGGCTGGATAGGTGATTTTCGGGACTAAAGTTGAACGAATATGGGATCCACTAGGAAAGAGATTCTAATTCACAAAAAACTTAAAATCCGTATTTTCCCGAATGGTAAAACGTAACTTTCTTTCAACGTTGCAAAATTTTCATCAGCTCGTGTTTTTTTCTTCTTTATTTTTCTAAAAAACAGTTTGTCATTTCAAAATGTAAATTTCCATCATTTTCCCTCTAATTACATGCAGATTTGACGTAAGAATATGGTCAATTTCGAAACTGTCACAGCATCCCTTCTCGGTACTACTGCCTTTTATTTCACGCTACCCCCTTCGTTATCTTAGTACTGGTCGTAAAATATCCAACCCTAGTGCTTATGGCTGGATAGGTGATTTTCGGGAGTAAAGTTGAACAAATATGGGATCCACGAGGAATGAGATTCTAGTTCACAAAGAACTTAAAATCCGTTGTTTCTCGGATGGTAAAATGTACACTGAGAAAAAACTATGGCTTATAAACCTATTAGAGGTAAATATGGAACACCACTAATAGTAGTACCTCTACATATAATAATAGCACATATACCTTAGTTATGGTCTAGAGACCTTAGTATGGTTCACAGACCGAGAATCATTAGTTTATTTACGACTATTATAGGTGTTCCATATTTACCTCTAATAGGTTTATAAACCATAGTTTTTTCTCAGTGTAACTTTATTTCAACGTTGCAAAATTTCCATTAGCTCGTATTTTTTTCTGTCTTTCTACTACGAAAAAGTTTGTCATTTCAAAATGTAAATTCCCCTTATTTCTTCTCTAATTACATGCAGATGTGACAGGCGAGTATGGCCAATTTCGAAACTGTCACAGCATCTCCTCTCGGTACTCCTACCTTTCATTTCACGCCCTTCGCTATCTTCCTACTGGTCGTGAAATATCGAACCCTAGTGCTTATGGCTGGATAGGTAATTTCAGGGACTAAAGTTGGACAACTATGGCGATTCACGAGGATTGAGATGCTAGTTCACAAAAAACTTAAAATTCAAAGTTTTCCGAATGGAAAAACGTAACTTTACTTCAATATTGCAAAAATTTCATAAGCTCATATTTTATTTTTCTTGTTCATTTCTTATTTACCAGGGAACAGTTTGGTATTTCAGAATGTAAAATTCCCTTATTTCCTCTCTAAATACACATAATATATCGAATCTTATTGCTTAGGGCTAAATAGGTAATTTCAGGGACTTGAGGATTGAGATTCTAGTTCACAAAAAACTTAAAATCCGTCGTTCCTCGAATGGTAAAATATAACTTTATTTCATCGTTGCAAAAGTTCTACGGCGATCCATAAGAAATAAGATTCTACTTCACAAAAAACTTAAAATTCGTCGTTTTCCGAATGGGAAAACGTATATTTATTTCGACGATGCCTTTCCATTGCGGTCCATGAGGTATGAGATTCTAGGTCCTCAAAGAATTGAAATTCGTCGTTACTGGATTGGAAAAAAGTATCTTTACTTCAACGCTGCGAAATTTTTACCAGGGAACAGTTCGGCATTTCTAAACGTAAATTTTCCTCATTTTCCCTCTAATAAAGAATATGCAGGTGTCTGAAATTTGATGAATTTCGTTTTCAAGTGGAAACTACTGAGTGAACTGAACACGAGGATACCCACGGGTCACAGATTGAACAACAATTGGAGATTGGGGGAAATATGATAAAATTATCTAATCTGCTGGCATAATGTATTAACATGGGAAATGCCGCCAGATGAGGTCACTATAGGCGATACATTACTTATTTTAAATTTATTTTAATACTTCCCTTGCAAAATCTTCATTACATACAAAAATTTGACGAACGAGTATGGTCAGTTAAGAAACTGTGACAGCACCTCTTCTCTCTACTCCTGTTTTTCATATCACGCCGACCCCCTTCGTTATCCACCTACTAGCCTTGTAAATATCAAACTCTTAATTTTTATAGCTAAAGAGGTGATTTCCGGGCTCAGCAAGTGGCTAAAGTTGAAAAGTGTGACTATTCTTACGAAGGGAGACTGTAGTCTGGTTAAAAACTCAAAATGATCTATTTTCGGGATGAAAGAACGAAGTTACATTTCAACGATGCGGAATTTCCACTCGCAAATCCTACATTTACGAGGACGGACATGGTGGGGAATTTGCATAAGTACGTACGTACATTTGAACATTTTAATTCCCATGGATAGTTCATTCTTGAATGAGTGGACTTTCTAGAAAATGTTTCTGAAAATTTTACGGAAATTTGTAGGTCGAAGAAACTCTATATTGTCCTTCAGAAAATCGACTAAATCAACTACCCGTTTAGATGTGTAATGTCCTCTGCAATGCTCTCAAATTTTGATAGAATAATAATGGAAGATTATGATCTTATTAGCATATTCTCGGTGCCAAAAGATTGAAGAATGAGGTATTGGTGCCACCGCCTAGGGGAGAATTAAAAAAAAAAAAAAATCTAGTACACAAACGCTTAAAATTGTCAAAGCAAAGTTGCACTATGGCGGATTGAGGTTCCGAGTCGAAAAATCTTAATTCAGAGGGAAAACTCTCCAAACATTACATTCGCCGGGCTCCTATTTGCGTATTTTTTGCAACTTTACGACCTCTTTTAGAGCAAAAATTTTATAAATTAACTGCTTGCAACTTCCTTTTTGGTCTGCAAAATCCGTGTTATTTTAATAGAAATAATTTTTGTGTTTGGTGTTTTATTTAAAGATGGATAAGTTGAAAATAAAGAGAAAATTAAACGAGATCAAAAACGTCTTTTTCATAGTTGTTGAATTAATTTTCTCACGCACAGATTCTAAAATTATTTTTCAAAGCGTCAGTATGCCTTTTAAAGCATAGTATAAAAGACAAATTTTACAAACAATTCAATTTTAATTTCGAGGTGTAAGAAACTTGCTCCCATAAGACTTGTATGTTTTTGGACAAATGTAAGAAATCTTGAACACACAATTGAATAAAACCAACGAACAAGAAAACTCTACCACCTACTCAAAATTTTCATCGAGGCGAAATACGGAAATATTCGAAACACGAAGTATACGAAGAGACCAATTTGCAGCAAAAGAAACAGATACGTGAGATTTAAACATACTTGCTGAAAAGGCTAAGGTGAATAGTGTTGAGATAACGATGTAAATAGATCGGCACATGAATTCCATCGTGTATCTTGCAAATCCTCCCTCAAGATGAATCACCGAGCGCACCTTTTTAGACTTTCACGCACAAGTCGAAAAAATACAGAATCAAGTATAAAAGTCTGTTGAACTTGGACTGATATATCTCGTTGAAAACCATGGTTAGTCTTTAACTTCCCGAAAATTCGTTAGAACTATTAATGTACCTAGTTCGATTGATAAGATTCAATACTGTTGACGACACACGTTATGCTGATTTTGACTACATCGTGCGTGAAAAGGCGACTTTTGAAATATTTATGATAATAATCTTTTCATTTGATAAAGCGTTTTTCACACAATCGATCATGTCCTGCTAATTTGTGAGTTTGTGTATTTTTTATTTCTCTTGTAAATTTTTGATAAACATGTCTTTTATTCCTTACGCGAGTAAATATTATTCTATAAATATACAGTAAAAGCGGATATTGTTTGTACTACGCGTAAAAGCACAATTTAATTTCAAACGCTTCAAAAATGACAAATAATAACAGAACTACAAAATATTAATACAAAAAAGTATTTTAAACTTTTTAAGGAGGAGTAATTGAGCAATATTTCAAGGAAAAAAAATGTAATTTGTGACTTCTCAAGAATGCCGCGGGTTTAGACAAGATAAGAATAAGCTAGAATGATTGCAGTGGTTAAAACCGTTGTAAACTAAAAATTTACGGTGTTTTTTATCTATAGCAGGTTCTCATCTACCTTTTTTCACTTTTACAAAACTATGAAATTATATGTGTGTTTGAACAAATTTGATTAGAATCTACATTCTAGCGTTATAATTAAATTCCGAAAAATCCATGAACAAAATTCTTTAAAGTTAACAGTGTCTCATAAAATCACAATCTTACGCAGGAAAAAGCAAAATCGTGAAAGAAACTTGCGCGAAAGTCTAAAAACCGAAAAGAGCACTATAGTTGTGAGCAATTCCCTCGCTTACTAAGAGTCACCGAGTCTTCAGAACATTACGTTCCAATTTTACGAAATCAAAATTTCTATAACTGACGCTTTCAGTACACGGTCTTCTTTTTTCAAATACACTTTGATTAGTTCAGATCAACGATAAAGAAAAACCCGGTCAGTGAATGCTGAGGAGACATTCAACGATATTGAAAGAACAAAATTATTTTATCTTAACCACCGATAAGTCCACACAAAACCGCAGTTTAAAAGGCCCCGGTCATTTTTTGGGGTGTAAAATTAAGGTGATTTCGTGGCTAAATTCGGGGACGATTACGTGACCCTTCCACTTCCGGGGTTCCAATAAAAGCGAATGTCATTTTCCTCGGATCTTATTGAAAGCCAACAGCATTAGACAGTTATTAAATGGGCGTGTCAGTGAATAGACGAAAACCGGAACTCGATGTTGGACTATAATTTCATCGACTATATATTTTTTATACTTCCGGTCCGCGTAATTTTCTCGTCGCCGGCGCCCGGCGTATAGGCCACCCTCCAAACGACCGACCACGTGAGCGAGACACGCTGTACTGAGCTTCGAGGTGGCGTCGCGACGCGAGGTGCGACCGCTCCCGCGCGCCGCCGACCAATCAGGAGCGCCGGGACGCCGCGGCAGCCGCCAATCGGGTCGAGGGGCGGGTCCCGGCCCTGCGCCTTCCGATCCCCGACTCTGCAAAACGTCTCACTGCGGCGGGTTCTGCAATATGTCTTACCTGTCCGGCTTTCTTGCACCTCCTGGGCGCAGCTCGCTGGTGCCCGGCGAACGTGTAATTTGAAATAGCTCATGTTACAGTTGAAAAGTAACATTACTGGAAGTGCCGGTCTGACTCACACGCCAAGACAGAATTGATAATCGTTGCGATTATCGACCTCTGTCGTTTTGCTATGAGGTGTTCGGGTGATTTTTTACACTTACGTAAATTCGATTATCATTTATAGGAAAAAAGAAGCATCGCACAAAAAGGCAACATTTTGAAAGAAAAAAAATATCGCGGTTGATAACTCTCAAATGGGTCTGTTGCACGCAAGAGATACAGCCAAATAAATATAATTTTTACGGGTAAAATAGCACGAAAATCACGTTGGGCACGTCAAAAAAGCCTGAATTAAATTCCCTAGTGCGCAGATGGAGATGTTGGATGTGTGAGGAATTTGCGATTTGACTATTGATTCTTATGTAAAAGTTTGCGAGAAACACGATGGTGCCACTGGCTTTCTCTGAAATCAACTCTCAAGCTCGAAAAAAGCTCTCAAGTTGAGGCCAAAATGGAGGGGATATCCCACGCGATCCTGAGAGTCCATCTCTAAATCAAGACGAACTCTCCATGTAAAGATAGGGAGCAAATACATTGACAGGGCTGCCACTTTATTTGGGGACTCCAAAACTGAAAACACGGCAACCCTGCTAATGTATTTGCTCCCTATCTTCGCATGGAGAGTTTGTCTTGATGTAGAGGTGGACTCCCAGGATATCCTCCGTGGGATATCCCCTCCGTTTTGGCCTCAACTTGAGAGCTTTTTTTGAGCTTGAGAGTTGATTTCAGAGAAAACCATTGGCACCATCGTGTTTCTCGCGAACTTTTACATAAGAATCGATAGTCAAATTGCAAATTCCTCACACATGCAACATCTCCATTCAGCAAACGGGGCTAAGTGCCAACTGTATGCGGGACTCATGAGCCGTAAGCATGTGTCTAAAGCGTTGTGAACAGGGCTTATGAGTTAATGCCTCAGATCGTCGTTCCGCAGCTTCATCGTTGCCGCTGACGTCACTGGCGCTTTTTAATTCCCATTCATTCTTATGGCCCCCGACTAACGAGCATACCCCGTCTTCCCCGCCTGCACATAGTTCTGTTTGGTAAAAATACGTCCAATTCTACTTGCATACTTGTTCGCGAATGGCGCACGAGGAAGCTGGTAAGAGTTCAACATTTTCCATGGAAACAATCTTAATGATTAGAAATATACATTAATCATCATCAATTCAAACATTTTTGAACTTATGAATATCCAGTATCTGACTTGTTGTAAACCTGTTTTAGCTGACTTAAACTTTTCAAAGTTTTGTGACTGGCAGACAAAGAGGTAAACAAAAATCTTCAGTATTGAGAATAAATTAGGTTGAATAAAAGGGAACTTCCATCGAATGTTTCTCGCAAAAAAATTCCGGAAATATGCGGTAATTATTAAGACTACTCCGAAGAAAAAAATATAACTGTCAAGTTTTTTTTCAAAGGAATACAAATAACGACTGAAATTGCAGGTTTTTGAAAAAGCGATGAAGGAATGACCAGTTTTTTCGAAAGGATTTTCATTAATCACCCAAAGAGAATATAAGACCCGCATTGCATATACGGAAAGTAAGTGACCATCAGATCTTCCCGCTTTTTTTTCTGCCAATCAGAACCCTAATGACCACTTATTCTTTTTTTATGGTAAATGACATAGAAAATCGAAAGCACGTGTTCTTGCCGAATTCAGTCAATTTTTTGGCAAGAGTAAGTTCACGACTGACTTCCCGGGAATTCGGCGTTCTCTTATTGATGTATAATACATTCCTTGTTCTCCAAAAAAATACCAAAGATCTTGATTTTGAAAGTTTCTATTTTTCCCGACCGGGTCGATGTTTTTGTCCGTACAGCGGACGGGACAGTCAGAATCATCGACCCGAGTAGAAGAAAATTGAAATTTCAAAAATTGACTTTTGGTATTTTTTGAATAAATTGCACCGTATAATGCATCAATAGAAACGCTAGATCCCCCAAAAGTCGGTCGTGAACATATTTTCGCCGAAAAATTGACTGAATTCGGAAAGAAACGCATGGTTTTGATTTCCCATATTATTTACCAGAAACATCAAAAAGTTGACATCGGGTGCCTGTTCGGCTGAAAAAAAGGGCAGGAAGGTCTGGTGGTCACGCACTTTCCCTATTCAAAGCGAACTCTAATTCTGCCATGCTAAGGAAAAACGCAGTATGAACCTTCAGACGTTGCCAAATTTCCTCAGATAAAATACGAATTCTCGGAAAAATTTGTGAATATTTTCCCACCAATTTTTAAGACAATTTCATCCGCAGCCAGAACTTCATCATCTGCAAATTTCAAGAGAAAATATTGATAAATATACTAAAAAATGATCATTTTATCGAAGGAAATTTGGCAACTCTCAAATGTTTATACGGCGTTCTTCCTTAGTACGGCAGTATTTTCTCTTCGATATCACCGGAGAATTTTATGAAATTATTTGAATTTTTTGTACACCTACCTAGGAAAATCCAATGGAGGCGAAGCTCATTTCGAATCAGATGAAACTTTTTATCAAAGCGGTCGAAAAACAAAAATTCTCCGAAAATAAATCTAAATTTCAAAACTCCTCCACATACACAGTGACACGTGTTTTAAAAGTCGGATCATTGATACAACACGCAGGCCCGTGGCCATAGCAACGCGGTGTGACTCTGATAAAACCGACTCAGGCCCCGGATTAGCGCTTTTATTAAGAGCTGCTCGCACACAAAGACAAATTAATGCTAATAGAATCAACAAGTATTAACGAAAGGCAACGCCGACAGAATACCGGAGAGCGGTCCCGCGACGAGGGATGAAAGACACGACGGTCACCCTCCATCAGCTCACGGCAAAGGGATGACACAAAAAATATGCGGACCAGGCGAGTATTTTGCGGAACGAGGTGAAGTTGAGGGGACGTCCTATATTCCTACAGTTTCGCCGAGTTTGAGTTTATTTCCAAGGTGAAATAGAATTTATTTCAACGGAGAGTGAAGTTTGATTGCTTCGTTACAAAATTGGTCGCTGAGGGTACAATAGTGTAGAGGCGCCTTCATTCTCTTTGACATGCAAGACGCACGTCCTCGAGGACGAATTGGTCGCTGAGGGTACAGTAGTGTGGAGGCGCCTTCATTCTTTTTAACATGCAACACGCACGTCCTTGGAGCACAAATAGACGGGACAACATTTTTCCTTATTTCAATGCGAGACCCATGTAGCGAAAAGAATTGTGATGGAGTCAGGAAGAGGGAGGCTTTTGTTGGAAACTTGTAAATTGAGGTAACCACAATATTCCATATCACTGCGAAAATTAGACCGGCTTCATGCAGTTTAAGGGGCAATACGCACATCTGATGTTCAAAAGTATTTGCACTTAGGTGCTGATACAACGTTGATAGTATTTCAAGAAATTGTCGTATTATTTGAAAAACAAATGTTTCCAAAAATAAATAAATTAAAAAAAAAAAACAATTATGGACCACTAGACAAAGTACGAATTTAAACATCCTGATACATGTTCCTTGACCAAAATTTTACGTAAAACACGATTCACACAACGGAAATTACTGAAACCAACTCCTATTTCACATTGGTTACGCCGATTTTGAACTGCCCGCTCACAAGAAATTCAAAGCTCTATGTGAGTCAAATCGCGCACTACAACAGTTCCAGCAAGCGCTCTCAATCGAGCACTGTTCATTTCCCACCATATGTTGTTCAAACTATAAGCAATTTGCCACAGCTGAGCCAAAGCGTCAAGATTGAGGTTGCCAGATCTTTACATCGCAGAGACTATATATTTTTTTTTTTTTCTTTAAGAAACGAACCAAAGTATCTGCTTGTTATTATTTTTGAGTGTTTTGCGGAATGAGAGGAATAAATTTACACACAAATTTGAGGAAAATTTTCAGTTGTTTCATCCTTAAAAATAAAATATGAGCGAAGATTTGCAACGTCGCGATCGAAGATACGTATTTTCCGACTTGAAACGTGGAAATATTGATAATCTTGCACATGGTGTTAGCCGAATGCCTCGGAGCCACACACGAACTCGAAACGAGTCCCGAGAACGTCGGAGAGAGAGGGAAGAGTGAGCCGAGCAACAAAATCAGCAAAACTGAAAAAGTAAATTTCAAAAAATAATAAACTTAATTGGCCGAGCTAATTGTGGCTGGAAGGCAGGGAGGGGGCGAACAGGTGGTAGCGGGTCCGCATTTCGTAAGCGGGCCACGATTCGCCAGCTCGTTTGGGATCTTGGAGACCAGGAATCCCTCCGGGGAGAGGAGTGGTGGTTGCTGATTGGGAGAGCGCCGGGGATGCCAGCACCGGGGAGCACCGGGGCCGGGGTGGTCAAATCGGGCACTTTAAAGGCTTCAAAAAAAAGGATGGGTCCTGGCAAAGGCCTTTTATGACCCTTAAGGTGATTCGATGGACGCCATATTTTGTGTCAGAACGGAATGCGATATATCGCATCAATTGGTTCCATTTTTTCAGCTACTCGTCATTTTTCTCCAATTTTGAGATCGCAATTCTGTTGTCAGGAGACTATAGCACTCACTTACCAATTTTAACAATGAAATTCAACGTAATAAAGGCGTGGTTTTTTTAGAGAGAAAATATCGCATTCGAGTGCAGTTTTGATATCAGTATCGAATGCGATGTTTTCTCTCTAAAAAAACCACGCCTTTATTACGTTGAATTTCATTGTTAAAATTGGTAAGTGAGTGCTATAGTCTCCTGACAACAGAATTGCGATCTCAAAATTGGAGAAAAATGACGAGTAGCTGAACAAATGGAACCAATTGATGCGATATATCGCATGCCGTTCTGACAAAAAATATGGCGTCCATCGAATCACCTTAAATCGGTCAAAAACTTTAGAGTGATTCCTCCCACCTTGGTGAGAGAGGAACATAATGACCTCGTATGGAGACATCACATTCGGGGTGTCTACTAAAACAAGCTAATCAAAAACCAGTACTTTTACAGTACTTTTTCAGTACATTCCCAAGAAATTCAGTACCTCCTCAACAGGAAAATTCAATACTTTTTCAGTACCTCCAATTATTAAAGAAATTCAAAAAATTTCAAAAATTTGAATTCCGCTCAAATTGAGACAAAAATGGCAAAAAAATTAGAAAAATTCCGGACCTTTACCCGGAATTTCTTCACTTTTTCAACACTTTCGGACCGCCTTTAAAAGATCGGTACTATTTCCGGACTTTCCGAAAATTCCGGACTTGTAGACGCCCTGCAATGCTTTATGAAACGAATCATTATAACATCACTCTGATATCACTCTGAATTCACTCTGACATCATTCTGACCTTATAAACATCACTATGATGTCCTTCCTTGACCCTAAAATCAGCCAAAATCTTTAAGTTGGTACCTCCCACCCTGTTAAAAGTAGAAAATTTTGACATCGTCACAGAGACATCGCAGTTCTTTACGAAACAAATCATTATAATGTCACTCTGATATTACTCTGAATTCATTCTGACATCGTTCTGACCATTCAGACATCACTGATGGCCTTTTTAACCCTTAAATCGGTCAAAAACGTTAGGATGATTCCTCTCACCTTGGTAAAAGTGGAACATAATGAACTCGTCATAGAAATATCACGATGCTTTATGGAACAAATCATTATAATGTCACTCTGATATAACTTAGACTTCACTCTGACATCATTCTGACCGTTCAGACATCACCATCAGAGATGGAAAGTGTAATTTGACGCTTTTAAATTTCAAGAGGCTCAAATAAATTTCACACAATTAGAAATGTATTAATTTTTTTCGAGAATATTAGTTGAACTTTTGGAAATTTGGAAGCGTTCCGAATGGTCTTCCTGTTGATGCGGCGGTATTATGCTAACCTACTGAAACGCTATACACAAAATGGGGGCACAAAGGGGAGCTTAGAGAGAAAAACCCTAACGTAACCTCTAAACCAAACGAAAACCTTTGCAACGTGTGCATGTTTTAGGTTTGGGGTGATATAAGGGTACTTAAAAATCCAGAATCACTGTATTTAGGCGTTTTTTGGCCTCCTGAGTGCATCTCCAAAAGTTTAAAAAAAAAATCGTGAAATTTCACAGAATTTCATACATTTTCACTAAATTTTACAAATTTCCACGAAATTCGAAGAATTTTCATGAAATTTCACGCGCATGAATTTCATGAAATTTTCCATCTCAGATCGCTATGATGTCTGATTGGTCAGAGTGTTCAACGGACATCTCTGTGACGTCACACTCCTTAATGAAACACATAGTGGGTGCAGTGGCGTGGTATGAATGATCGATTATCGATATTTCCCCATTTGAAAGTATGGTGAAGAATCGATTATTAAGGTGTTCGCAGCGAGCACCCTGTTAATCGATCCTTTTCCATAGGATTAAATGGCAGATCCATCGATGTATCGCCACGCCACTGAGTGGGTGTCATTATAAATGACATCAAGCTGATGTCACAGTGTCCCACTTTTACTAGAGCAGGAAGTAAACAAACATCGATACATCGAACAAATTGTGCTTAAACACGGGTTTCCCTTTTCACTCTCTGTAAAAACGGAGATGCAACAGTGTAGAAGCATATATCAGCCGTATATTAGTGACAAATCTCTTCCGAAAACCCTAAATTAAAGCTAAATGAAACGCTAAATTCCAGTTGGATTTGACTGATCGAATGCAATATCTTGCGTTAAGTTTCATTCGGTTCATTAAGGGTTTTTGGAGGCGATTTTTCGCCAATAGACTGCTGATATATGCTTCTTCACTGTTGCATCTCTGTTTTTACAAAGAGTGAAAAGCAAAACTCGTAATTTAGCAAGATTTGTTCGATATACCAATGTTTGTGTACTTCTTCAGAGGAATCACCTTTATAGCGCAAAATAGTTTCTAATGGGCAAATTTTTCGTCATAAAATCGATTCCTTTCCGTTAAATCCACTTCAAATGCATCCCTCGTCCAACCCTCATCTCGATTCCCAACCAGCCTGACCCCAAACACGTATTAAAATATTTTTTTCCGACTTTGAATTCCTGACAGGAGCAAATGTGTGGCCAGCGGGCTGATTATTGAAATCGATAGACAAAACTATGGTCGAAGAAGACATAGGGAGTACAGAGCGATCCCATTGGTTGAAACATATGGTTCTTTCAGACTAAGACGCAAAACGATGGACTAACTGTGCGGTCTCTCATCGGTATTGCGTTTAGTCAGTTTGTTACTTACCTTTATTGTCCATTGTAGTCTCCAACCTCCACCAGTAGGATTGCTTCATTTTCCCTCACTGGAAAAAAAACACATTGGATCTAGACTCTAGAGTCCAGACTCTTAAAAACATCGACGAGAAAAAATACTCTTGATTCAATCGGATTTTTGCTTAAATCAAGAACCAAGCCTCTTAATTTGAGCGGATTTCTTTTTGATTTAAGCGAACATCTGTTTGAATCAAGAGTATTTGTCAATATTTTCAAGAGTCTGGACTCTAGATCCAATGTGTTTTTTTTCCCAGTGCTTATCGATGGCTAACGAACTATCTCGCCTAACTACAAACTGACGATTTTGCAGGACAAAGAAAGAACTTTACCATTTTTGTAATTTTAAAGTTAGATATGCAATCCTTTTATACATTACAACATCATTTCAACACTTCTATTCGGAATTGGAAAAAACTAAAAACATCAGCTTGCGCATGTTACACTTTTGAATGTGGCGAAGTCGCAAACTCTTCTTTTCCAAAATTGTCAGTTATGCGGTATTGTTTATTCGCCCTCGTTATTCCTCTTGTCTACAGCTTTGTCTGTCAACTTTAATAATCAGCCAACAGTTAATGGACCACTAGACAAGGTACGAATTTCAGCATTTTAATACATGCTTTCTAGTCAGAATTTCACGTAGAGCACGATTCGCACAACGAAAATTACCTTAACCGACTTCTAACGAAGACATTAACGTTTTTATTCCACATTCGCTACGAGGAATTTGAACTGCCCGCTCACAAGAAACTCAAAGCTCTACGTAAGTCAAATCGCGCACTACAACGGTTTCAGCAAGCTTCTCGGTCGACCAATGTTCATGTCCCACCATGTATTGTTCAAACTATAAGTAATTTTCTATAGCTGAACCAAAGCGTGAAGATTGAAGTTTCCAGATTTGTATATCGTAGAGAATGTCATGATAACGTTCAGCGCGCGATGTGAATCACGTAGAGCATTGAGTTTTTATGAGCGGGTGGTTTGAATTCACGCGTCAAGAATCATTAAATATCTTCGCAAGGAGTTAGTTTCGGTAATTTTTGTTGTGTACATCGTGTTTTACGCAAAAGTGTTTTAGAAACAAGAATCAGAATGCTGAAATTCGTACCTTATCTAGTGGTCCATTTTAAAACTGGTCATAACTCATTTTCCCCCGAGATTAGACTCAGTTCCTCATCCAAGTTATTCTAAATACACCTCTCGTTTAGGGCCCACCTCGACTCTCAACGACCCCGACCCCGTTCGAATCCGCGACCCCGGGAAAAGGAGGTCCCCTCCGCGCGGCGGAACACGTATTAGATAGAGGAGCAGACGATCGTATGACTCGAGGTGATCAGTTCCTCTCCGGAATCGAGAACAAACCAATTTGACAACAAGAGGGGGGCCGCGCCCGGTTTTGTATGCGGCCCCTGGCGCGAACCGTACACCCGCAATCAATCCCCCTCCCCCCCCCCCTCC
>NW_017547102.1:3739590-3783794 GCF_001854935.1 Bemisia tabaci | reverse complement strand
GACACAACTCGCGAGAACGTATGCCGCGCGGTTTACTCACCGACTTAGTCGCCTAACTTGATTAAACATACCTTCCCCGTTCTTCGCTCTTGTAACTGCGGGTATGTATACGTAGACACGGTGCGGAGGATCCTCGGCGATATCTGTGAGGGCGGGAACGTCTAGCGGGACTATGCCACGTCGGTGGTGAGAGACGAAAAACCTGTTATTTGATTTGCGACGTTGCGATTTTCTGTTATAAAGACTGAGCTACAGTGAGAATATTTGCCGCACTTGAAAAAAAACAAATTGGATCTAAAGTCCAGACTCTTGAAAACATTGACAAGAAAACGGACTCTTGATTCAATCAGATTTAAGCTTAAAGCAAAAGGATATCCGCTCAAATTAAGAGGCTTGGTTCTTGATTTAAGCTTAAATCTGATGAATCAAAAGTATTTTTTCTTGTCGATGTTTTTAAGAGTCTGGACTCTAGATCCAATGTGTTTTTTTCCCCAGTGCGTGATAGCAAAGAGAGCATCAGTAAGAGTCAAATTTTCGAAATCGAGTTTCCTTCAAAATTCGTCCAAGCTCTTTAAGATGAAATCACTGAAATTGCTAAAACAGCAAAATTAATCTTAATTATATCAAGACGAGACATATGAGGAAGCCATTAGAGCGCAAAAAATGACCTAGTTTTTGGCAAGACAGCAGTAAGTGACAATATTCCTCCAGAGAGCCAATGAAAACAGTGCTATCAAGTAAAGTGCCGCCCTCTCCTGCCAATTTCTAACCTGAGAATGTGTTTGTTGTGTGTCCAAAATGCAACCATGAAAGCGTGGAGTAGATAGCACTTACGGCTGTTTTACCTGATACTTCCCTAGCCTGAGATTAAAAAATACTCTTTTTATGTAACTGAAATAAAATCAGTTAATTTTTAATCATCCAAACGATTTTTAGGCGTCTTCTGGATGATTAGTGTAAATTTGACAATCTAAAGGACCCTTTCAAAAGGAATAGTAAAAACTTGCAACGTTGCAAATTAAGGTATGCATGTTTGTCACCTCATCGTCGGTGATGAGAAACTGTAACTGCACACACGCTGGAGTGAATTTGTAGCGGTTAGCGTGATCGGCTGCTCCATGTCGAGACGATATTGTTGAAGGCGCTGTGAGCAACTATTCCGCCTCGGGAGTGTTGCACAGTATCAGTCGTAATTGAAGGCGCACTGACGTATGTAAATTGTCAGGTATCGTGTACCACTGTACGGAGTCCTACAATTCTTGCATGCGATACACGGCTCCTGCTCGATGGGTTTTTGTGAAACTTAGTACCGGAAGGTACTTTTTGACGGAAAACTTGAATTCAAATTCAAATTTTCAAAATTCCAAAATGCAACTTGGCGGACGTGGCCTAAAATTCTATCGCCGATCCTGTTCAATTGATTGTAGTAAAAATCAGTTAATTTTTAATTATCCAAACCATTTTTAGGAGTCTTCAGACGATTAGTGATAATTTGAGGATGAACGGAGGCTTCTTTCTATACAATTTTCCGGTCAGATACTTCTGAGCCCGTTTTCTCAAAACTTTATTTTTGGACTTACTGTTCTCTTCGCTATCGCGGCAGTGATCTTCCCGCGCTTGATTTTCAGCCAACCAGATCCTCGACGAATGATTTTGAGTCCCTTACGGAAAATGATGTGGGAAATCGAAACCGTATATTTTTCTCGAAATCAACCGACATTTTAGTAAAAATATATTCACGACACGCTCCTCGAAGATTTGACGTTTTTCCAGTATGTTGAAGTGGCTTTTCAGCTTTTTGGAAAATGATTCGATATTCGATCGAGCAATTGATAATATTTGGATTTCAGAGCACTTCCTAAAAAGAACGTGATCAATCTGCTAACAACTCTCGTTCAAAAGGTCTCTTCTGCCTTAAAAAAACGTAAGTGTTAAGGATTACCGTGACTGAAAGGCCTGAGCTTCAGTTTACAAATCCAACCGAGATTTCCTCTGTTGTCGATCGAATTCTATTCTAACTAATGAAGGCTTCAGTTCTTGGAACCGAAGTTCTTCAACAACCGCTGCTGATTCAAGTTGCCAACTTTGAGGTAATGAATCCAAACTGAATCTGAAGTTTCTGATAGTTACGACTCGACTTCAATTTTGATGACCGAGGATTTTACAGGTCACTTGGATTGATGTTCCATTCATTCACGTTTCCTCGAAACCTCCTTTTTCCTCGCGATGCAATCCAATCTATCTTATTGAAAACTCACCGAGTTTACTCCGCAAATTTGTGACACACCCTGTGATTTGCTGGCGCCCTGCAGGATGGCGAAAATAAACTTTCGCCCTGCTCTCTTGTCGTCTTACCACCAGTGGCGTGGGGTGTTTTGCGATACATCGACAGATCTGCCATTTAAATCTATGGGAAAGTATCGATAATCAAGGTGTTCGTTACGAACACCTTGAAAATCGATTCTTTACCATAGCTTCAAGTGGCGAAATATCGATAATCGATCGTTTTCGCCTCGAGACTGCTTACCACCGGCGAAGACCAACTTTGAAAATTTAACGAGCTGCCTCGTCGAAACTTTTCTGCGAGTTTTTTTTTCTTCGGTGCCTCGAACAAGCCTCGTGGATGCATAATTCGATGGATGCCCTTCGATGTGCTACGTGTGCTGCCATGATAAGAGAAAACACCGTATGAGCCCTAACGCGTTGCCGTATTCCCTCCAATATAAAAAAAAGAATTTACTAAGTGAATTGTTCACACTTCCCCCCCCCCTCAAATTTTTCAGACCGTTTCGTTTACAATTCAGTCCAAGATAGAGTATACCTATACTGGGAGAGTAAAGACATGCCCGTGATTTTGAAGTTGAGCGATGGAGCTCTTAAGGCCCAAAAGGGCAGCCAATCTATGAATTGAAATTATTGATTGAAATCAGAGCGATTAATTTATTATAACACTGGAGACTTTCCAGGTGTCTGAAATTTTGTGAATTTTATCTTTAAAGTGATACTACTAGGAAAACTGAGTACGAGGATATCCTTGGTTTGTAAATTGAACAATTATTGGGAGAACTATAGCAAAATACCCTTATCTACTAAAATACATGTGTTCAAATGGAAAATGCCGCCAGATGACGTTATGAGGCGGCAAATTTTCTCACTTTTAAATCACTTTTTCTCCGATTTCCCGAGTCAGAAAAAAATTATGAAAAATACTGCGAACTCAGCTCATGAGGAAATCTCGGATGAAGCAATAAAATTTGTGTGTGCTAATTCTCCATTGTTAGGATCCATCATTAATAAAGCACGTATTTGACTTAGTTTTCGCATGATGCATAAAGATACACATTTTTGCGGAAAAACGCAAATTTATGGAAAATCTTGGCCAATTTGGTTTGATATTTGAATTACTGATTGGCAGTGATATTTTTCGATTTCAAAGGTTGCCTGTCCTTTTGGGCCCTTAAAAGCTCCATATTTATATATGTCCGTTCTTTATCTGTAAAGATACACTGGAAAAAAACCACATTGGATCTAGAGTCCAGACTCTTGAAAACATTGACAAGAAAATGGACTCTTGATTCAATCAGATTTAAGCTTAGATCAAAAGGAAATCCGCTCAATTTAAGAGATTTGGTTTTTTATTTAAGCTTAAATCTGATTGAATCAAGAGTATTTTTTCTTGTCGATGTTTTGAAGAGTCTGGACTCTAGATCCAATGTGTTTTTTTTCCAATGCAGGAAATCCGCCATTTATTGATAAAAAGGGTTCTAAAATGTTTAAAATATATTAATAGGGATGTTTATGTTACCTTAAAATATAAATTTTCCACCATTAAATGCATCAGGGGAGCTAGTGACGAGTCACGAATCTAGATCCAATGTGTTTTTTTTTTTTTTTTTTTTTTTTTTTTTTTTTTTATTTTAGTGTACTCTAATCTAAAATATCTGAAAAGTTTAAGGGAAAGTAAGCAAGACTTTCCTCAAAAATACGTGTTTTATTCGGGGGAATTCGGCAACTCTTGAATGTTCATACGCTGTTTTTCCGTAACACCGCGGTGTGGAGACGGGGCTATATCGAATGAACATCCGCAGTACATCACGACAACTCAGATCAATCTTCAAGTTACTCCGACCGGGGTTCATTTCGCGGAAATAAGTTAACCTCCAGCCTTTTCCCAACTTCATGCTATTAACATACCCCCTTCGGTTTTCTTTTCTTCCGCGTCCGCTCCTCCTGACTGGGTCTCGGTGAAGCGTTACACATCAAATAACACCGATGACGTTGAATGCATAAATTCGTGGTTTCTCGAGGCCTTGTCTCCGCGCTTCCGTGAGAACGAAGAGAGCAGCAAGTGTCAAATTTTCGAGATCGAGTTTCTTTCAAAACTCGTCTAATCTCTTTTAGATAAAATCACTTTAATAGCTGAAACAGCAAAATTCATCTAGGTAGAGAATTTCCAGGTGTCTTAAATTTTGTAAATTTCGTCTTTAAAATGATACCATCAGGAAAACTGAGTGCGAGGATATCCTTGGTTTCAAAATTGGACAATTATAAGAGAAAATATGACAAAATAACCTAATTTGCTAAAATACATGTGTTTAAATGGAAAATGCCGCCAGATGACGTCATAAGGCGGCACATTTTCTCATTTTTAAATCTACTTGTCTCCAATTTCCCAAGTCAGAAAAAAATATGAAAAATACTGCGAACTCAGATCATTGGGCACTCTCAGAAGAAGCAATAGAATTTTTGTGTGCAAATTCTCCATTGTATGAACACGAGACATATGAGAAAGCCGTAATTGCACAAAAAATGACGTAGTTTCGGAAAAACCAACAGTAAGTTACATTATTCCTCCAGAGAGCCAATGGTACAGTGCTTTTCAGCAAAGGGCCGCCTGCTCCTGCCAATTTCTAACCTGAAAATGTGTTTTTTGTTTGCCCAAAACGCAATCGCGCAAGCATGCAGAAAATAGCACTTGTGGCTTTTTCGCGTGACACTAGCTTGACATGAAAATAGAAAATACCATTTTTATATAATTGAAATTAAATCGGTCGATTTTTAATCATCCAAACGATTTTTAGGAGTCTTTCGGATGATTAGTGGAAAGTTGACACTTTGAAAGACCCATTAAAAAAAAAATATTAAAAAACTTGCAACGTTGCAAATTGAGGTATGCATGTTTTCCACCTCATCGTCGGTAATAAGAAACTATAACTGCACACACGCTGAAGTGAATTTGTAGCGGTTAGCGTGATCGGCTGCCATCATGTCGATGCGATATTGTTGAAGGCGCTCTGAGCAACTATTCCGCCTCGGGAGTGTTGCACAGTATCAGTCGCAATTGAAGGCGCACTAAATTACGTAAATTGACAGGTATCGTGTGCCACTGTGCGCGTACGGAAACCTACAGTTTTTGCATGCGATATACAGCTCCTGCTCGATAGATTTTTGTGAAATTTAGTACCAGAGGGTTCTTTTCGACGGAAAACTTGGATTCCAATTCAAATTTTCAAAATTCCAAAATGCAACTTGGCGGAAGTGGCCTAAAATGCTATCGCGAACCCTGTTCAATTGATTGTAGTAAAACTTGGTGTAAAAGGGTATTTTTTGACAAGAAATTCGAATTTTTAGTCACATTTTTAAAATGATAAAATACTAGATGACGGCGAAGGCCTAAAATGATATCTTGGCGCCTTTGAAATAATCCGAACTTGCAAAAGAGATATCCATTATCTTTCTGTTCAGTTTCAAAATCAATGTACTTCAAGGTAATTTAGAAATCGACATTAAATATTGAGATATTTAAATTGACCGGTATCGGCTAACACTACATGAATCGAGGGGCTAGGAGGACAATGCGCATAGGTACAGTTTTTGCTATTTCGAGAAAACGTGTTTGACGTTTCGAAATTACACGGATCCTTATGTCATAAAGAAAGTTCAAGCTGACATTTTAATGTCTAAAAATTTGGATTTGAGGGCGAATTTTTCACAGAATATGCATAAAGACTAGTTTTATTTGAAATCATTAATACATCAATTTTTTCAAAAACTGCACATGCGCCTTGTCCTCCTAAGCCCCTCCATTCCTACAGATCATTCGCAGAATCTAATTAAATTTCTTTAAACGTCCCCAGGGTGTCTACTAGAACCGGCTGGCCAAAAATCAGTCCTTTTACAGTACCTACTTTTTCGACACGTTCCCGAGAAATTCAGTACCTCCTTGACGGAAAAATTCAGTACTTTTTCTGTACATTCATTTGAAGAAATTCGAAAAATTTCAAAAATTCGAATTTCTCTCTCGAATTACGACAAAAATTAAAAATTCCGGACGTTCTAACGGAAATTCCGCACTTTTTCAGTACTTCCGGACCGCCCTCAAAAAATCAGTACTATTTCCGGAAACTTACTTTAAGTTACTTTCCGGAAATTTCGGACTCGTCGATACCCTGGTCCCTTTTCGTGACTCAAAACCCAACGCCTCGTGCAGACTCCCAAGTAAACTATCCATGTCGATACAAAGACTCAAATCGCTTGGAACAAATTTTTCATCGAGAGAAATTTCGCAGGATGCGAATATTCATACGGCATTTTTCCCCAGCATGAGAGGTTCTTTGTCGAGAGATGGGGCTTGGGGCACCCTCGAAAGCGAAAGGGTTGAACCGGGCTCGCCAAGAACTACGCTGCTGTGCTATGGGAAAACGCCGTATGATCCTTCAGGCGTTGCCTAATTTCCTTTGATAAAACGTGAACTTCCCGGTGAACTTATAAATATTTTCCTCCCAATTTTTCAGGTAATTTCGTTCGCAATCTCACCCAAAGATTCTGAAAATTTAAAGGAAAAATATCCATAACTTTCCTAAAAAATAAACATTTTATCGAAGGAAATTTGGCAGCTCTCGAAGGTTTATACGGCGTTGTTCCTTAGCACGGTAGTACAGATGGGATGTCGAATGATCCGAGAGTCAAGACAAGAGTGATGGAAGACTCCTCCAGCGGGCCGATTATTGAAATTGATCGACAAAGCTATCGACAAAGGAGACAAAAGAGATATGGAGGGGTCCTATTGGTGGAAGCGAGTGGTTGCAATGGACAAAGGAGGTAGGTAATAGACTAACTAACGGCAACCCACGAGAGACCCGACAGTTAGTCTATCATTTTCTCCCTTTGTCTATAGGAACCACCCATGTCAATCAATAGGCTTGCTCCATACTCCCTATGTCTTCTTTGTCTATAGCTTTGTCCATCAATTTCAATAATCAGTCCGCAGGAAGAGTCAAGTGTCAAATCGTATCAAAACACTTCGCATGGTTGCCGCAGTAAGGAAAACGCCGCACAGTGGTCCTAATGTTGCCAAATATAATCTGATTATACTTTAATTCTTAAGGAGAGTAATTTTCCTGAAAATTTTCAGATGCACTGGATAGAACTGCGACCAAATGGGTCTGTTGGACGCAAAAGATACACGACAGACGTGTGAATAGACTATTTACCAGTAAGAGTGGCGTGGCGTGCTTTGCGATATACATCGATTTATTTGCTGATTAAACCTATGGAAAAGGATCGATAGACAGGGTGTGCGCGACGAACACCTCAATAATCCGTGGTTTCGCACTTGAGCCAATTGAGCCATGCTGCCATGCAAAGGAAGAACGCCGTATGAAGATTCGAGAGTTGCCAAATTTCCCTTGATAAAACGTGTATTTTTGGCGATATGTGTGCATATTTCTCCTTGAAATTCCCAGATATTTTAGATTAATTTGCGTGCAAATTTATATGAAAATTTTGGGGGGAAACATTCACAATTTTTTTTTAGTAATTCGGTTTTCATCGAAGCAAATATGGCAACGTCTGAGGGCTCATATGACAACGTCTGAAGGCTCATACGGCGTCCCCAGTAGCATTTCTCAACGAAAAAATTGCTATATACTGCGATTTTATCAGCGATAAAATCGCCAGGATCATCAACACTTGAGTGATTATCCTCGATCATATCGCGATCGCGATTTTATTGCCCAACAATTTATCGCGGTATTTTCGAAATAAAAATCGCGGTAAATGGCGATTTAATCTCGATTTTAGTGACGAAAATTAGTCGCGATTTTATCGAACCAATACTTGCAATGTGTAGCGATTTAATCGCCATATGTCGCATTTTTTAATACGATAATATCTCGATATATTGCCACCGAAATAATCGCGATAACCAATACCGATAAAATCGCTATTTATCGCGATCACTGCTACTTACGGTTAGTTTTAAGCACGGTAGCATGCACTGGAAAAAAACCACATTAGATCTAGAGTCCAGACTCTTAAAAACATCGGCAAGAAAAAGTACTCTAGATTCAATCAGAATCTAGCTTAAACCACGAACCAAGCCTCTTAATTTAAGCGGATTTCGTTTTGATTCAAGCAAAAATCCGATTGAATCAAGAGTTTTTTTTTCTTGTCAATGTTTTCAAGAGTCTGGACTCTAGATCCAATGCGTTTTTTTTCCAGAGTGGATATCGACGGTGAAACTACCAAACCACGTATCTCGTTTGCGGTGTTTAAAAATCCACGCTCACGTTTTATTTCTTTGAAGGAGAACAAATCAATGTCATTCCTTGAAATTTTCACAGAATTTTCTCCGCACGAAGAGGAAAAATCACAGAAATGTTCAAGAGTGGACGTTAAGTAGTTTTTCATTTAAAAAATAAAGTATGGCAGGAAGTCTGCGACGTCGCAAACCGAGATACGTGGTTTGGTAGTTTCACCGTCGATATGCTGTTTTGGAAGGTCGAAATGGGGATGGTCGACGGGCTGGCAGCTCGGATGCGGAACGTTCGGGCATGCTGCACTCCATTGTCGGGCTGTCAGACCGGATATTAGAAAGGAATCCAGACGGAAGGGAAGTTTGATTTCATAACCTCTCCGCGTGCGAGCCGATACTTTCGCGTCGCACTTATTCGGAGCAATGTCGGAACAAGAGCTACTTTTTAAGGCGCGAGGCGGCTCAGCGGTGAGGTTTTTTCTCCATTTAAATCCATTAAAAATATCAGGCAAGCTACCTCGCCAAGAATCGATTGTTTTACACACAGAAAAAAATAGATGACGCTGACGACAGGAATTTCTGTTCACAGGGCTCCTGCAGTTTCTTTGTTACACTTACAGATTTTTTCTGTTTTGAAAACAGAACTTCGTCGGTCGTGGGAACAGAGTACTCTGTTCTCATAACGGAAGCTTCTGTGACTGTTACAAAAGAAGTGTAGGAGCCCTGTGAGTAGAACTATATTTTCAGTGCATACATTGAATGGAGGGGAAACATTTTGTCAACTTTCAAGAATCGCTACTGTGCGAGGTGATCCCAGATTGAACTGCCAGACTGTAGGATAGGAGCGTGTTTTATGGGTCAAAATATGAGTAAGACTCTTGAGATGTGGAAGTTTAAATTTTCGCATCGGAAGTAAATGCTGAGTAACTCAGTCGAGAGTTAAATCAGTAATTTTCGTTGCGCGAATCGTGTTTAACGTGAAATTTCGATGAGAAAACTCACATCAGAATGATCAAATTTGCACCTCGTCGAGTGGTCCATTGTCATTGCTTCACTAAAATTGTCGTTTCTCGAACAAAGGAACGTAACTCCATTCCAAGATTGCCAAATTGACTCAAACGATTTAATTTTTTACAAGAATATGCAAGCGTAAGTTTTGTCAAAAATCGGTCTAATTTTCACATGAGGTCAGAAGAAAAATCAATGAGATTTTCAATTAGAAACACCCGAAATGGAGATGTTGCATGTGTGAGGAATTTGCGATTTGACTGTTGATTCTCATGTAAAAGTTCGCAAGAAACACGATGGTGCCTCTGGTTTTCTCTAAAATTAACTCCCAAGCTCAAAAAAAGCTCTCAAGTTGAGGCCAAAATGGAGGGGATATCTCACGCTATGAGAGTCCACCTCTACATCAAAACGAACTCTCCATGCAAAGATAGGGAGCAAATACATTGACAGGGCTGCCACTTTACTTGGGGACTCCAAAACTGAAAACACGGCAACCCTGCTAATGTATTTGCTCCCTATCTTTGCATGGAGAGTTCGTTTTGATGCAGAGGTGGACTCTCAGGATAGCGTGGGATATCCCCTCCATTTTGGCCTCAACTTGAGAGCTTTTTTTGAGCTTGGGAGTTGATTTCAGAGAAAGCGTTTTTTGAGCTTGGGAGTTGATTTCAGAGAAAACCAGAGGCACCATCGTGTTTCTCGCGAACTTTTACACAAGAATCAACAGTCAAATCGCAAATTCCTCACACATGCAACACCTCCATTCTCCTGATAAAAATGCAATTCGTGGAGGGAAATTTGGAAACACTGAAGTGTAGTTACGTTCTTTCGCGTGGGGAACGACGAAACGCGCAGAGTTTCAGCACGGTCGCTTCAATGGGACGTTCCTTTCTCCCGCGCTTTTCAGCGGTCAAGTGAATCAAACCGCCAGCGAGGGAAAAAACCGTAAAAGCGTAATGACTTCTCGGCACTTACGCTCCTCTTGAACTAAACCGCTCGACGGGGAGGTCGGGGCGCGGCGATTCAAAGAGACCGCGACTCGAAATGCGCGTCACGTCAGATCGGGAACCCCCTCTTTTTCAGTTGACTCGAAATCTCTCTTCATTTTTACACCGTTTACTCCCCCCGATTAATATTCATTTCGGGCGGTCGACGATTTTTCATCTCGACGCCTTCGCGCTTGGACCCCCTCCCCCCATCCCCCATCCCCCTCCCGCCCGGCGCGGCGCGACACGACGAGAGACGTCAACACGGCTGTCAGGTTGTTATAGAACGACGTGGGAAAATTAACGGGGTTTTTTTCTTCTTTTTTTAAGGATGATGTCAATATAACGAATTTGATAGGGATATTTTTCCTCTCCGTTTGATACTTTGTTGAGGTGACGTCGGTTAGTACTACAAAGAGGGCAACATTGATCTGTTGCAAGTTTGTATCGTGTTCAAAATAACATCGTCTGAATTCGTTATTCGTAACCATTTCCATTTCGAATCAGAGAGTTTTTTGTTTTGTTTTGTGAGATCTGAAAGTGGAGAGCACTGAGCAACATGGGCCAGGGTGTTTACTGAAATAGGTTGGCCAAAATTCAGTACAATTACTGTCCTTTTTCAGTATATTCCCAAGAAATCCAGTACCTCGAGTCAACAGAAAAATTCAGTACTTTTTCAGTACTTCCGGACCGCCTTTTAAAAAGCAGTACTATTTCCAAACTTTCCGGAAATTTCGGACTTGTAGAAGACACCATGTGGGCTGATCCAGAGGGGTATGCACCCTCCCCCCCCCCCCGTTAGCCCCAAAAAAAGGAGGAGAAAAGGGAGGTAGGAAAGAAGGGAGAATGGAGGGAAAAAGAAGGAAAAAGACGCCGAAATTTGGTAGTTATTCATGAGGAAATTGACTCAAACTGCATGTTAAATGCTATACAATTTCGAAAAATTTCTGGAGGGAGCCCCCCCTCCCCGTCCCCCTCCCTTTACCCCCCACAGTTTAAAGTGTCTGGATCCGCCTAGTTGAGCAGAGAGCTGTGGCGATTATTGAGTGATTGTCGACAGTTGCCAAGCCAGACACTTTTCATGGGTTGCGGAGGAGGGGAAAGCAGTCCACGACCAAACATTTTTCATGGGAAGGGTTCAATAGAACAATTATTCCTGGAAATCATAAAAAATGGCGTGTTTTAGGAAAGGGTTCGATTTGCGAGGGGGAGGGGGGGGGTCTCAGGCCCTCGAGACGTTCCCTGGTTACGCTGATTAATGATGAAGCGTTCTAGATTACAATTTCATCATTTTGGCGTTGATAAATAAAAAATTTGCGAAAATTTTGGCCTATCATTTATTTTAGAGCATTTGAAAGTGGCTGAAAAATGAAAACCATTTAGTGAACTGATTGTGAGCGCAAGACTATCGTCAATTTCTAAATGTAACGATGAATAGCAAAGTTATGAGAAAATGGTCTAATTTGATAAAAATACATGTTTTTAAAGGAAAAATTCTGCCATACGATATCTTGAAGCGGTACATTTCTCATTTTTCACTTTCTCACTTTTTCAGATCTATTTTGCTCCAATTTCCCCTATCGACATAAAAAATGGCGGCAAGAACAGCAAAGCAGACTGATCTCATCATGCACTTTCATATCCGGCAATAGAATTTTCTTGAAATTTTTCCGTTTTTGTCCAAGTTGCAGGGTATCATTTTGAATTAACATACACCGAGAGAGAATATTCGGTTACGGAAACTTAACTTCGGTTAATTTTGAATACCCACCTTCATCGGTTCAGGTAACCAAAGGCCTCGGTAAAAGGAACTAAATTTCGGTTGGCCGGACCTAAATGCTGTTTCTGTGACCGAAAATTTCGATCACCAAGACCGAAAAACTTTTTTCTCCGTGTAAACTCCCTTAATCTCAGTGAGTACATCAGCTAAAAACGGTGCTGAAGATGACCTGTTAAGCCTCCCATAAGTTCAGTGGAGCGCTCGGGATATGCGGAATAAAACGTTCCCTGAGAAAAAAGGTATTCGGAAAGCAAGGATTGACCACTGCTCTGCTGTACTACGGAAGAACACCGTATTAGCTGGCAGACGTTGTCATACTCCCCACGATAAAAAACAAATTTCTCGGGAAAATTGTGAATATTTCTCTCAGATTTTTCAGACTATTTTGCTTGCAGTTTCGTCTAAAATATCCGAAAATTTCAAGAAAACGTCGCTTTCCGGCCAAAGTATCACAAGCGCTATGCGATTTTTAAGAAATTTCACCGCCATTTTATTTTTTTTACGAAGAAATTGTTGGTTGGATCAGTTTGAAAATTTCACTGAATTTTATCGGCACCACAAAAGAAATTCAGTGAAATTTTCGGACAGCTTTGTTGACAAATTTCTCTAGAAAAAAATAAAATGGTGGCGGAGATTTTTAAACGTCGCATGGCGCTTGTGATAATTTGGCGGGAGGATGACGAGAGATAAGCATAACAATCTTCAAAAGCGGCTTGGAGCGCTTTGCGATACATCGATTGATCTGCCATTCAAACCCATGAAAAAGGATCGATAAACAGAGTAATCGATTCTTTACCATAGCCTCAAATGGGGATACATCGATTATCGATCATTCACGCCTCGCTACTGATCCTCAAAAATACACGGAGAAAAAAACTTCGTGCATGGGACCCGAAGTTGAGGTCATATGGATCTCTAAAGTTTTCTGATCACGCATCCGAAAACTTGAGGTCGAGCTGCCGAAGTTCGGGTCAGACATCGAGGCACTTCGGTATGAACCGGAGTGCTTCAGATGTGTGACCCGAACCCTTCGGTATGCATATCAAAGTACTTCAGATGTCTGACCCGAACTTCGACAGCTCGACCTTAAATTTCTAGATACGTGATCCGAAAACTTCAGGGATCTATATGACCTCAACTTCGGGTCCCACGCACGAAGTTTTTTTTCTCCGTGCACATACTTTTTCTAGAGAAATTTGGCAACTCATAGATGTTCATACGGCGTTCTTTCTTAGCACGGTAGTGCACTTCGGCACTAACCACTAACCCAGGATCGAAAGGAATTTACGACAGAGTCCTCGTGAACTCAGTATTGGACCCGATGCGAGTGGTTTTAACAGGAGGCTTTTCCTCAGGAAAAGCTGGAGATGAGAGTGGCGCGGAGAGAAACAGACTTTCCTGTCGAAAAGGACAGCCGAAGAGGATAAGAGTGGACGGGAACGGAAAAGCGAACACACGGGGTTCCGGGTGAGGGCGGGGTGGGTTGATGCATTAATATTCAGTGCAGATGAAACAAACAAAAAGACGAAGCACTATTTGACAGTCGGACACTGAGTACCTCGGCTCTGAAGCCTACTCTTTTTTTCCTCCTGTAAGTCGCTGCCTTACTTTTCGCGAGGCGCACGCGGTGTTGCCAATTTTCGTTGAGAAGAAGATCAGGGTGTCTACTAAAACAGGCTGGTCAAAAATAAGTACTTTTGCAGTACTTTTTCAGTACATTCTTAAGAAATTCAGTGCCTAATCCAACAGAAAAATTCCGTACTTTTTCAGTACATCTATTTGACGAAATTAGAAAAATTGCAAAAATTTATAATTGCGACAAAAATGACAAAAAGTTTAAAGAAATTCCGGACCTTTTCGCGGAATTTCCGCACTTTCTCAGTACTTCCGGACCGCCTTTCAAAAATCAGTACTATTTCCAGACTTTCCGGAAATTCCGGACTTGTAGACACCCTGTTGAGAACAAGATCTTTAACGCAAAGATCTTCTTCAGAATACATACATGCTGATTAGGATGTTATCACCGTTTTTAGCAGAGGCGGATCAAGCAATGTGGCAGCACCGGATTGCCTCCATTTGAATCTATGCTCAATAATCGATTCTTGTCGGAGCACCCGGCCCCTTCAAGAATCGATACATTTTTATACGTTTAAATGGAGGAAAGACAATGTTGCCAATATTCTGGATACGCCAATGATTTTTAGTAAAATTCAACTAAATAAAGAAAGCTCAGGACAAGCCGGACCTTTTCGCGAAAAACCAGGACAAAAGTTTCAGCGGGACAGAATTTTGGGGAAATTGGGGAAATATCTTGAGAGATTCAGCCATAAGCGGGAAGGTCGGTCACCGTACCCTTTTAGCAATATTAATTGAAAAAGAAACCTCAAGACAAGCCGGGCATTTTTTTGAAAAACCAGGAAAAAATTTTCGGCGGCACAAAAGCCCTAAGTAGGAAGGTCAGTCACACTATCCTTTCAGCAATATGAATTGTTGAAGTTGAAAAGAGCGATTCTTCATTGCAAAATTTGCACATTTTCATGTATGTTTTAATTTTCTAGAAATAAAAAAAAATGTTCAGAGAAATAATAACACACATTTGAAATTTCCCGTAAATATACTGATTAAGTGAAGAAAATCAAAATAAATTATTGAAAAAAACTGTTACTCAGTATTACTTTTTAAAAGATAAGTACGAGTTATTGAAGGATTGGAAAGTCACTATAGAAAGTACATTTGTGTTATACTTATTCCATCTTATGTCGGATGAGTCGCGTCGATTTCAAAGTATTCGATTTGCTTAACCCGCATAACGTAGGCAGTGAAAAATTGCAACGTCGCAAATTTAGATATGAAAATTTTAACCTTAATACCTGGTCGTCGTTGAGGAGAAAATGTGTAACTACACATGGGTAAGAGCGTGCTCTCAACGGGAATCGTGATCTTCTGCCATCAAGTCGAGGCGATACTCTTGAAGGCGCTCTGAGCAACTATTCCACCTCGGAAGTGTTGCACAGTATCAAACGAAATTGAAGGCGCACTAACGTGCGCAAAATGACTTGTATGGTTTACCACTCTACGGGGCCCTACAGATCCTATGATACGCGGCTACGCGGCTCTTGATCGATAGATTCAAGTGAAACTCGAAATGTAGGGGTGTTTTTTCACGAGAAGCTCGAATTTTAAGTCACATTTTATAAATTTCAAAATCCACGATGATGGGAATTGCCTAAAATGCTATCTTCGTGACTTCGAAATCATCCAAACTTGCAATCGAGATATCTACACTGGAAAAAAACGCACTGGATCTAGAGTCCAGACTTTTGAAAACATTGACAAGAAAAAATACTCTTGATCCAATGAGATTTTTGCTTAAATCAAAAGGAAATCCGCTCAAATTAAGAGGCTTGGTTCTTGATTTAAGCAAAAATCCGATTGAATCAAGAGTATTTTTTCTTGTCGATGTTTTTAAGAGTCTGGACTCTAGATCCAATGTGTTTTTTTCCAGTGTATTCTACTTAGGTATGTTCAGTTTCAAAATCAATGTACTCACGACTAATTTAGAGATCGATATTTTTCAATTTTTGGGGTTTTTTGGCAGCTTTCAAATATTTTTGTTTTTTCGGTTGAAGCTCTTGTTTATTTATCTATGCATTTACTTTTTTTTATTAATTTTTTTTTTTCATTTTATCATTTGGACGAATAGAATAAAAGACCATAATCTTAACACCGCATCCGCAAAAGCGCAAAATCGAGATGATGATGACGCCGAGAGCCAGTACATGTTTGATTTGGCGCCTTTTCAACTTTTCGGGCTCATTCACTTCAAGGGCTATAAATTTCGGATCTGCAGTGTTTGTTCGAACTTTCCTTCTCGTGCTTCTTCTTTCCTTCATAATGAGAGGGTGCAAATAATTTACATCAATAAAACAGCAGAAAATATTTTGTATCATACCTCAGAAAAATCACGGCAGATTTTGAGGTGTTGATATCACTTCATATAAGCATAAAATAGGCAGTGAAAAGCTTGCAACGTCGCAAATTTAGGTATGAATGTTTTAACCTTAATACCTGGTCGTCGTTGAGGAGAAAATGTATAACTACACACACGCAGAAGTTAACCTCAGCGGCAATCGTGATCTTCTGCCACCAAGTCAAGGCGATACTCTTGAAGGCGCTCTGAGCAACTATTCCGCCTCGGAAGTGTTGCACAGTATCAAACGAAATTGAAGGCGCACCAATGTACGCAAATTGACTCGTAAGGTATACTACTGTGTGAAGTCCTACTGATGCTACGATAAGCACGCAGTTCCTGTTTGATCGATTTTTGTAAAACTTGGTGCCAATGAGATTTTTTTGGTGGGATATTTGAAATTCAACTCAAATTTTCAAAATTACCAACTCCAAAATGACAGGCGTGGCCTAAAATGCAAAATGCAAAATGCTCTCCTGTTGACTCAATTTCAGTGAAACTGAGTATCGGGGGGTTACATTAGCACCTGCTTCATCAGTTTACGTGAAAAGTGGTTTATGCGGGTATTTTCTTGGCGGGAAACTCAAATTTTAAGTAAAATGCTCAAAAATGAAACATCCAAGATTGCGAATGTTGCGTATGCTCCTCCTCGATGCTTGTTACGTGAAGATGGCACATTAGGCACATACTTACTGTCGTTTCCTGGACGAGGGAACGTAACTCCATTGCAAAATTGACTCAAAGCATTTCAATTTATTTTTACAAGGAAGTACCTGTGCAATTTTTGTTCATTTGCCTGATTTTCACCTGAGATCAGATTAAAAATCAGCAAAATTCTCAGTGTGAAATACCCAAAATTCTACACTTTAAAATGCAATTATTGAGGGCAAATTTAGCAACATGGAAATGCAGTTACGTTCTTTCGTGCGGAAAACAACGAGCTATGATAATAGACGACTAGACGAAGAAACAACACGTGTTTTCTTTTCAAAATCTTACGTTGAAAATTATTTACACAACAAGAGGTTTGGAAATAAAATTCTGAGGGAAGTATTTACAAGTTAGTATGTTGGAGGTTTTTTTGCCAACATGCGTTAAAAATTCTGGAAATCAGTTTGTATTTACAAGTATTTACGCACAGATCAAATGGCCCTTTGGGCCCTAATAGCTCCGTATTTAGACAAGTATGTACTCTCCCTACACAGGTGCTGTATCCCAAATTATGATTGAACAATAAATGGATTGCATTTTGCAAAAAAGAACCAGGAGCATTCCAATGTCGCTAAGATCGTGCAACTTTCATCGCCTTGCAATTATAAACAGATCATCAAAACAAATTTTATCTTAACTCCCAACAAATAATGAATTCAAGACGAAAATTACCTTCGTAAATTTAACTGTTTTCACGATATTAGTAATTTTTTTGACAGAATGTAAGTCGCACAATCCTAGCAACAATGGTAAGCTCTTGGTTCCTTTTTACAAAATGCAATCCAAATGAAACCTAACATTCTCTCCTCCTTCAGCCACTAAGTAGTTCCTGGATGCAGAATGTAGGCCAAATTATGATCGAACAATATTTCACCTAACAGTAACACTCTCTTCCCTTTAACCACAGGAAATAGTTCCTGGATGCAGAATGAGGTCCACATTATAATCTACCTGACAATAAATGAAACCTAACAGTTACCTAACTCTCTCAGAGGCGAATCCAGCAATTTGGCACCACCGGATTGCCTCCATGTAACCTACGCTAAATAATCGATTCCTGTCGGAGCACCTGGCCCCTCCAAAAATCGATACATTTCCATAGGTTTAAATGCGGGAGAAAAGACAAAGTTGCCAGTTTGCTGAGTCCGCCAATGACTCCTTTAGCCACTAAAAGTAGTTCCTTGGTGCAGAATATAGTCCAGATGGTTTGCATTTTTCAAAAAGGAACCAGGAGCATTGGAATGTTGCTAAGATTGTGAAGTTTTTTCGTCTTGAAAGAAAACCCTGATTATCTATTAACCGTTTCTATTTTACTTGCTAAAAACTGTCAATTTAGAACAAAAGTTACCATGTAAATTTCATATTTTTCAGGATTCCCATAGTTATATTGCAATGGATGAAGTTGCACAATCTTAGCAACATTCCGATGCTCCTGGTTCCTTTTTGCAAAATGCGATCCAAATTATGATCTAACAATAAATGAAACCTAACACTCTCTCCTTTCGGGGACCATCCCGCGGGTGCGTCAAGAATCAGTCGTGAGGAGGACATCATCAGTATTCAAACGGAGCCGCGTGAAGTTAGGAGGGTCTTAACTCGGTCTCAACT
This sequence comes from Bemisia tabaci, assembly GCF_001854935.1. Taxonomy (NCBI): domain Eukaryota; kingdom Metazoa; phylum Arthropoda; class Insecta; order Hemiptera; family Aleyrodidae; genus Bemisia; species Bemisia tabaci. The sequence continues at coordinate 3,765,198 of NW_017547102.1, read as the reverse complement.
TTAACGGGTCTGCGGCTTTGGGACGCGAGCGCGAATCACGAGATCAAGACAAAACTGACACTTGGTAAGTCTGTGTCGCGGGGACCTCGCTTTCTTCCCCGGTCCTCAACTTCTCATTTTATTTGGGTAGAAGATTAGCTCGAAAAACTCGCCTCGCTTGATCCGGCCCCATACGTGGAGCCCATTAATCCACAGCCCCGGCGGCGTTACCAGTTTTTGGGGAAAAAACGCCGACCCCGTTAGTTCAAAAAACCCACTCACCTTTTTGGGTTGCAATGGACCACAAGACAAGGTACGAATTTCAGCATTCTGATACATGTTTCTTAATCAAAATTTCACGTAAAACACGATGCGCGTGACGCACAACGCACAACGAAAATTACCTAAATCAACTCCTTACGAAGGTAATGGATGATTCTTGATGCGTGAATTCAAACCACCCGCTCATTAAAACTCAATGCTCTACGTGATTCACATGGTCCGCTGAACATTATCATGATAGTCTCTGCGATATAAAAATCTGGCAACCGCAGTCTTGACGCTTTGGCTCAGCTATAGCAAATTGCTAATAGTTTGAACAACACATGGTGGGAAATGAACATTGCTCGATTGAGAAGCTTGCTGAAACCGTTGTAGTGCGCGATTTGACTCATGTAGAGCTTTGAGTTTCTTGTGAGCGGGCAGTTGAAATTCCTCGTAACCAATGGGAAATAAAAACGTTAATATCTTCGTTAGGAGTTGGTTTCAGTAATTTTCGTTATGCAAATCGTGTTTTACGTCAAATTCTGGTTAAGAAACTTGCGTCAGATTGCTTAAATTCGTACCTTGTCTAGTGGTCCATTTTGCCTACATTCCACAATGAAGGCGGAAGGGAGCGTTCATAGATAGACCGTGTTAGGCAGAAAGGAAACAAGCCATATCCGTTTTTCGACAATGTAAGTCTGCAACCACGTATTTTTTTTTTGCGGTGTTTGAAAAACTCCGCTCTCATTTCATTTTTTAAGGTGATTCGTCAAGCTCAAAAGAAGTGGTCGAACTGGCATGCGATGTATCGCATCTTTTAGATAAAAAATCTCGGCAGATTTTGAATTTTCAGCAAAAAAAAAGGACGATAGCCCCTACGCATGAGCCTATAGAATCATTCTAAACCCAAAAACTGGCAAAATTCAGAGAAATGAAAGCAGGATAGTGTTTGGAAAAAAACATTCGATACAGAAATCGATAGCTGAATCGATTGCGAGGTTTTTTTTCCAAACACTATCCTGCCTTCATTTCTCTGAATTTTGCCGATTTTTGGGTTTAGAATGATTCTTTAGGCTCATGCGCAGGGGCTATCGTCCTTTTTTTTGCTGAAAATTCAAAATCTGCCGAGATTTTTGACCTAAAAGATGCGATACATCGCATGCCAGTTCGACCACGTCACTTGAGCTTGATAAATCACCTTAAAGGAGAACAAAGCGACATCATTTCTTGAGGTTTTGGCAGAATTGTCTACGTTCAGGGAGGAAAAATCACGGCAGTTTTTAGGAATTGCCATTGGGTATAGTTTTTCACTTAAAAAATGAGGTATGACTGGAAGTCTGCCACGTCGCAAACAGAGGTACGCGGTTATGGACTTACACCGTAGTTGTATTGCTGAATTTAATCGGGCAAATTAATTTTTTACAAGTAAACGGTTGTGCGGATTTTTTTTGTTTTTGTTTTTTTTGTTGCAAATTTCAGTGAATTTCCTTGTAGCTTCATCAAGATCTGAGTCATGCATTTTTTAAATCAAAGGGTTTCATAGTCCCGGAGGGTTTTTGCCATCTTTAAACCATTGTAACTCCGCTTCTACTGGTGGTAGTTGGCTGAAATTTTGTGATACTCATATCTTCATATGGTTCTCTATGCCTATTAAATTTTATCAAAATCGACTTGGTCATGAAAATTTTGGTAAATTTATGGTTGACATAAATCACTAACCAGATATTACCAGTACTTGCTTTGAAAATCTGTAAATAACTAAATCCACAGCCTCATCTCACACACTTTTACTGTACTTAGACTTTAGCTGCAGGTTTGAATGTACATCAAAAGAAGTTCAAGAAAATATATCTATACATGTGTATAACTGGAAAAACATGTACCTTGATTGCGGTTCCTTCCGTTACTAGTCAACGGTGAAACTACCAGACCATGAATCTTTGTTTGGGACATTGCAGATTTCCTGTCAAACTTCATGGTTTGGATAGAAAACTACTCGACGTCAATTCTTTAAAACTTCCATGATTTTCTTACTCCGTGAGAAGAAAACTCTGTGAAAACTCCAAGGAATGATATTTGTTCTTCTTCAGAGAAATGAAATAAGGTGGATATTTCAAAACACCGCAAACAAGAGACGTTGTCTGAAGGTTACACTATTGATTTATTTCTAAGGAGATTATTATTGAAAATTTTTCCTACAAAATTTCCTCAGAATATTCTTGAGACAGCGGTCTATGATCACATACTAGTCTTTCAACACTGATTCGAGAACATTTAAAAGCTTAGAATGGAATAGGAATTCAGTAATGTTGCCGACAGGAAAACGCGCTCATCTACTTCCGTCGGTATGAATTTACCCCTACAATTACCATGTGACAGTCGTCAAAAGGGTCTTTAAAATTTAGAAGCTGAAGGTACATCTACTATTTGTATCCAGCTTACTTTTGTTATTGTCTAACTTGCACTATTTGCTTCGGTACCGCATGGACAAGTCCACCTTTGTAACCGATGGTACCTGCACAGAAATCTTGCTCAGTACAACTTCAAATTGGGATGTCAGCTATTCCCAGGTAAACTATGGCAGCTGAATGTAAATATAAACTATAAACGCTTTCTGACGGCTTGTCAAGCCTGCTAAAAGCTTTAGTTCTGCTTCGTAAGCCAATGCAGAAGGTGAGTAAACATGTACCTAACCTCAACTCCGCATTCATGGAGCGCAGAGGTAACTTTGATAGAAGTCGAATGACATGCAATAACTGGCATCTTACCTGATACTACGAGAACAGCTGGGTCCAGTGGTGTGAATATTTCCCATAATCAAATGTCTAAAGTGTTGAAAAAGCTCCTCAAAGATTCCACTTCACACCAAAACCGGACCTCACACGATGCACGAAACACACTTCGAACCGAACTAAAAGGTTCCCGTCACACTGGAATTGTTTTTCTTTCGAGCCGATTTTTTCCCTCCCGAAGATGGTAATAATACTTTACAATCTCGGACGATAAATTGTAATAAAAGCAGAGAAATGATCACTCATGTGCTTGTCACGAACTCCGGGAAGACCTGTTTGTTTACAAACAAACTGTGCCCCGCCAGTACGGAAACCGGAAATGCATAGTTTCCCGCCATTTTTGCTCCTAAATTACAAATATGCCCGCGAAAATTTAAATTGACGCTCCGTCCCTGGACGAGCGCAAATATTCAAATGATAATATTTAACCCAAAACCAGTAATAAATTGATCGAACTAGAGAATCAATTTTCGATTTAGAGAAGAGAAATATGCCAAGGATTATTGTTTCGACCAGTTATGCATTTCTTTCTGAATAAACAACGTTACCTTTCATGAAGAGCAGTACAGGGTGATCAAAAATTCCCTTCTACTCCCTCTAACTTTTTACCCAATTGCAATAAAAATTTGAAACTTGGGTAATATTCCTAGACCGATGGAATAAGCTAATACTTATTGGCAACCTAACATTTTCAGGAGGCTCCGGGGAGAGGGGGGGGGGTAGAGCGACGGACCGACTTTTTCGAACGGAATTACTCACCTTATGGTATCGGGAGAGAAATATATATAAAAAATATTCCAATTTTTTAGTTTTATAAATATGAAAATTAATAAACTCCCCAATTAGAAATCATGATAGCAACGAAAATCTGATGGTAAAAAAAGGTCTTACACACCAAAATTCTGTAATACCTTTCTTGTGATATCTCGTCCGAAAGGGCATAAGGTAAGTGAAATTTTCGCCCAAATTTGGAGACAATCACTTCGAAATGTTTGCCGGTTGAAGTTCAAGATGACCGAAAATCGGCACCTGTTTTTTGTCGACGGATTTGTGCGGAACTCGGTACCTGAGGAAATTTTGACAAAAGAAAAACAAATTTAACGTCAGTTTTTCAAAGGACCGAAATTTTCATAATGGTGGCTGGTTGAAGATCAAAATTTCCGAAACTGGCATCTTGGTTTCTTACTGATGAATTTGCTTGAAACTTTGATTACACTTTCCAGAAATGATGAATCAGAAAATAAAAAAAAGGAATATATCAGTAATAAATACATAAATTAATCAACAGGTAGTCTTGACTCGGGGAGTACATTGATTTTGAAACTAAACGGAAAAAGAATAGACAACTCGATTGCAAGTTAGGATGGTTTCGGAGGCCCACAATGGCATTTCAGGCTACTATCGACATCTATGATTTTGAAATGTGACTATAAATTCGAGAATCTCGTCAAAAAATACCCTCTGATACCTAGTTCCACTATAATCGATGAACAGGAGCCGAGAAAGCACTTCAGGCAACGTCCGCCATCTTGAATTTTGAAAATTCAAGTTTCCCATCAGAAAATGCCCTCTGATGCTAATAAGTGTTTCAAAATCTATCGAACAAGAGTCGCAGGTCGCATGCAAGATCTGTAGAACTCTGAACAGTGGTTAACGATACCTGTTCATTTGCAAACGTTAGTGCGCCTTCAATTTCGTTTGATACTGTGCAACACTATCCGAGCCGAAATAGTTGCTCAGAGCGCCTTCAACGGTATCGCCTCGACTTGATGGTAGATAAAAGAGGATCACGATTGCCGCTGAAATTATACTTCAGCGAATTTACAGTTACACCAATTTCACATCACTGAGGATAAGGTACTAAAGTATATAATACATTCATGCCTACATTTGCGACGTTGCAAATTTTCCACTGACTATTATGTTTGGGTAAAGCAAAATATGATTATTTAAAAATCTGCTCTGATTTTTTCCATAGAGTGCTTCAATTGCAAAACCCCGTGGCATTCTTAAGTTCCATTCTGCTGAATTTTAGTTTTAAGGCTCAAGTCTCCACTTTTTATAGACGGGTCTCATGACGGGCCAGCCAATCAGAGGCAGCATCACACACGGCTTGACTCCGTGCCAAGGTAGAACGCCGTATGAACATTCGAGAGTTGTCAAATTTCCCTTGCTAAAACGTGTATTTTTGACGGCATTCATGAACCTCTTGCCTTGAGATTTTCAGATATTTTAGATTAAATTGCGTAAAAAACTGTGAGAAATTTTTAGGGGAAAATATTCACAACTTTTCAAATAAATTCGGTTTTTATCGAAGGAAACTTGGCGACACCTGAATGCTCATACGACGGTTTTCCTCAGCACGGCAGTTGACTCCATCCACAGAACGGGACGCGGGTGAGAGTTTGCATGTCAAGACTCGCGGGCGAGATGTTGCCGGGAATACTCACGTGTGCTGCGGGTTGCGGCCCCCGCAGGGCTGCCAGATTTCACAATGAAAAGGGAGTATTTTACACGGGTTCAAATGGGGTAAGTGCTGATTTTCAGCACGATTTGGCGTCAATGGACCCACGCAATTACACATCCGCCTCGGTTGCGGGTCTGTCAACACCCATACGTGCGCGGCGTCCCAATTGCGACCCTCCTTCCCTGGTTTCAGACCCCGCAAATTTGGCCGCCGCACGGTGGATCGAGTCAATAGGAGGGATCGGACAAAATTTGGAGACTTTAAACGCTTATAACTCCGTTTATTTAAAACTTTGAGGCTCTGAAAATGGTTTTATTGGTTTTTTCGTGAAAATTTCTGCCGAGAACACCCCATACAATTTAAAATCAGACTAATTAAACATTAAAATTTGCAGTTTTAGTAAAATATTTCATGTCTAACCTCTCTGACTGACTCAATCCACTGTGCGCCGCGCCTCGATATCCCGTCGAACGTCCCCTGTTCTTCAGCGAAACGAGGTTGTCGTTTCGAAGACTTTCGGAGATTGAAAATGGGGGAAGAACTTTAATAGCTTGTTATAAAAAGGAAGACTATAGATTCGATCGACATGAATCGATCGAAAAATAAAAACGTGAATCGATCGACGTAATTCGATTTGCATAATTCCATCGATTCACGGGTTTGTCGATTGATTCACTCATTTTTTTTTCCAAATCACAGAGTTAGCGATCTATTCACAGATTTATCAATCGACTCACGGTTGTCAATCGAATCACGTTGATTGGTAAACGTTTTTATTTTCCGATCGATTCATGTCGATTGAATTGACACCGGTTTTTTAACAATTTTTCGATCGGTTCACGTCCATCACTTTATGTCGATCGAATCCATACTCTCCTTAAAAAGTTCCTAACTCTAGAAAAAAGTCCAGTACAGGAAGAATTTAACCCTTACCTGCTCAGTGGTCAGTTATACTGACCACCTTTTTAAATAATTATTCATGGCCGTTTTGGCGCGACATACCCTTACCAACCATGTAGTTATACTTGGGATATGGTCCAGAATATGAAAAAAAATATTTCCGGGCGATGTTGCGTTGGCAATATTGTTTTATCATCTTAACTTACCCAGAAATTTTTGGTGAATGGAAAATGTTTTTGGCGGATATTATTCAGTTACTAGGAGAAGCCCCGTAACCGATATTATGAACCTTCTTTTCGGTCCTTTCATACCAAAATATGAACTCTTAGACTTTGGAATTGGGGACTTTTATAAAACAATCCGAGCCCATAATTCTATTGTAAGACGAGAAAAAATATGTAAGTAAAAATATGATGCGTATGACTCAAAAAACGACTTTAAAGCGGCATATTCAAACATCTCAAGTCGGACAGTTATTGAAACAAGCCATTTACTTAAGGACGAAATAAAATTCGAGTTTTTATTTGGGACCAAACCGCAGAAGCAACCCCGCACAATTAAAACGGACCAATATGTTCTCGATCAAAACTTCAATCCAACAAAAGGATTTCCCTATATCTGATCTTTGAAGAATATTTGGATTACATTTTGCAGTAAGAAACCACTATTTCTGGCTTTTCCATAAAAACACCTCCTTGTAGAGGGGAATCTGTGGCATGTATGTGGTTTCTAAAATGAGCCAGAAATAGTGGTTCCTTATTTCAAAATGTGGTCCATTTCTTCTGCAGCAAAGAATTCGTACATGCAATTCAGTTAAAATTTCCGAAAGAGCGTGTATTAAATGCTTTAAAACATTCATTTCAAAACTAACTTTCTCGCACTCAGAACGTTAAAGAGCGTTCTATTGAGGCGATAATTGAATCTATATCTTGAATTAAAGATCACTTCGATTTCACGTTTTCGTCTTAAACTTACCTGCCTCAAAACGAGCTCCGAGAGCTGGATTCGATTAAGAGCAATAATTAGGAAAACACTATAAATTTTGATTGAATTCCGACTGGATATTAAGGCAAAGTTAGGGCACTTTGAACGCGAGACGCCGCGGAAGGGAGAGGGGGTGAGGAAAGAGGGTGCGTCCAAGGAATCGAAAGGCTTAACAGGACAATGGGGATTCTCATTGTTAACTCTCGAAAACTTTGCCTCGCTTCTCAGAACAAGAAGCTCGCGATCTCCACCGCGTGCCAAATGGTCCGTACCCGAACGATCCTTTCTGTTGTGCCAATGGGGAAGAACGCCGTATGAATATATTCACGTTGCCATATTGGGCGGTATTTAACGAAAGGACACTACATTGAAAAAAAAATCTCAGTGTATTTACTAAGAAAAGGGTAAAATTACCAAGAATTCAGGGTTCTATTTGATCCCAGTTTTTTCTTGGTAAAATTATCATTTATGGAAGTGGTAATTTTACCGAGAAATCTCGGTAAAATTATTGAACTTTCTCGTTAATTTTACTGGACCTTGGTAAAAACGCCAATATTTTTTATCGACTGTGGTAGAATTACCGAGATAAAATGGCAAAGTTACTGGGAATTGATTACCAATAAAAGTGGTATTCTTACCTGAAGAAAAAAACAGTAAAAATACCGGTTTTTAAGTAAGCTTACCAGTCTGTCTTGGTAAAATTACCAATAATTGGTAAAAAAGTGAGATGGTAAAGGTACCAACGGACTGTGGTAAAAACGCCGAGAATTTTTTTCAGTGTAGGTGACTTTTTCAGGTAGAAATAGTTCAAAGCTCTCTCTAAAATGCTTTCGGTAAACCCTGCCTAGTTTTCTCTCGTAATGGACTAATTTCTGGATAACTTATTTATTTCTTTTTTTTTTTGTCAGACAATTTTTTGCACACTGAATAAAATGGGTTTTTGTGGCAGAAAAAAGCCACCCCCTCAGTTTCGCATTAGAACTCATTTTGTAACCCCAATTCTAATTTTTGGTTTTTTTCTGGCTTTGATTTCCCGTGAGGATAAAATGGACTCAGCATCATTCTACCATCTTGTTGCTTGCAGTTCTTCAGGTAAATTTTAAGTGTTTTTTCCTTTGTTGAAATGAAATATTTTGCCTCGCTTTCTTTCTTTTGATTCAAAGATAAATTGTCTCATAAATTCTGCACGAAATTAAAATATAGAGACGGCTTCGCCGAATGAGCGCGTTTTTTCTTCTTCTCCTTTACTTGACTTTAAGTACCTACTTATTAGTTTTTCTCTTCGGGTAACTGATAAGTTTTGATGTCGATATTATAAAACAATTTTTTAACGAAAAAATAACAACGGTAATTATTTCTTGCTTTAAAATGAAACAAAAATAGTCAATTTTTGTAAAAACGTTAATCCACAGTTTAGAACGGACTTGAATAAAAATAAAAAAACTTTGGAAATCAAAAACAATACATTTTTCCTCTGAGTAAAACACCTTTTTTTCAGTGATTTTATTCCAATTTCGGTACCCTGAAATGTGGAGGAATCATATTCATGGCTTCTCTAAAAAATATATTAACTTAGGCTTTATCAGAGGAACCTCGGCAACGTTCAGATACTCACACGATATTCCTCCCTAACTCTAAATTCCACGATTCAATGTGTCATTTTTGAGTCGATCCGGCAACTCTCGGTAGGTTTAGAAAATATTCAAATTTATGGTAGTGTTAATAGCCGAATATCTGTTTCAATCCGAGGTCGCAATATTCCGGCTCTGCTCGTGTTCCTTAGTTGCGCCCCTTAATGAACGTTTATTGGATATTAAACGGGATCGGAGATTGTGGGTCCTCCGTTTGATTCCATTTGTTCCCCCGATATTAATTTCAGTCTCGATTTAAGGCCCCGTTGCCGAACTATTCGTCTTTTGTTTCAGCCATTATTCATCCGATTCTGGTGAGGGTCAGAGACCTATACTGCCGTGCTAAGGGAGAACGCCGCACTGAAAAAAAAATATCAGTGTATTTACTAAGAAAAGGGTAAAGTTACCAAGAATTCGGGGTTCTATTTTATCCCAGTTTTTTCTTGGTAAAATTACCATTTATGGAATTGGTAATTTTACCGAGAAATCTCGGTAAAATTTTTGATTTTCTCGGTAATTTTACTGGACCTTGGTAAAAACGCCAATATTTTTTATCGACTGTGGTAGAATTACCGAGATAAAATGGCAAAGTTACCGGGAATTGATTACCAATAAAAGTGGTATTCTAACCTGAAAAAAAACAGTAAAAATACCGGTTTTTAAGTAAGCTTACCAGTCTGTCTTGGTAAAATTACCGATAATTGGTAAAAAAAGTGAGATGGTAAAGGTACCAACGGACTTTGATGAAAACGCCGAGAATTTCTTTTCAGTGCGTAAGAGCCTTCAGGCGTTGTCGTATTTCCTCCAGTATAAAGCGAATTCACTCGGAAAATTTGGAAAATTTTTCTTCGCATTTTTTAGACAATTATCTTCGCAATTTAATCTAAAATATCTGAGAATTTTAAGGGAAAATATGCAAAACTTTTAACGAGAATACGTGTTTTATCCGCGGAAATTTGGCAACTCTGGAATGTTCATACGGCGTTCTTCCTCAGGGTCCATGCTTCAAGGATTCAGGAGGAAAATAATGTAGCGAAAATTTGTCAAATTTGCAGGAGGCCCATGCATAAAATTGTTTTGTAATACGGCTAAAGATAAGGGGCTTGGGAGTCAAGTGGGGTAAGTGCTGATTTTAACCTATAAACTTTGCGTTACGCGATTACATAATTACGATGTTTTAGAATTAAATATACATTTTTTTTATCTTTTTTATGCAGAGGGAAGCATATTTTCCCCCAAATCAGCAAAAAAACTCGAAAAGGGGGGTGGGGAGGGGGGTTCATTCGCTGAAAAAAAAAGTTTAGTCCTATGAGCTGCCGATATATGAAATTAAATATTAACTGTAGTAGTCGATTCGTATAACTGCTCTCTTGGCTCTGAGAACCCCATCCTCGCTTCTGCAATTGAGCTTTCTCTCTGCTTTAATTTGAAAGCTTAGTTGTTTGAACCGAAGATATCGTCCATAGAATCGAGAGTATGGTTACAGGAATCGAATGGGGTGGCTAATGTAAAACTCCGGACGATTTATATCACTGAAGTACTCTCTTCGTGTTCGTACTTACCAAGGAAGACTCCGGGTGAATATTGCCTGCGGGCTGATTTTTTGGTTGATAGACAAAGCGATAGACAAGGAAGACAAAAGGAAAACAGGGAGTTCCTATCGGTCAAAACAGGTGGTTATTGTAGACGAAGGGGAAAATGATTGACTAAAAATAGGGTCTTTCGCGGATTGCCGTTAGTTCGTCTATTGCACACCTCTTTCGTCCATTGCAACCACCCCATTCTTTACCCTTTGTCTACTTTGTCTATCAATTTCAATAATCAACCACTGGTATTCCCCTGCAACGGGCCGCTAATTGAAATTGACAGACAAAGAAGAAAAAAGTCACATGGAAGGATCCTATTGGTGGAAGCGGATGGTTGCAATGGACAAAGGTGGTAGGAAATAGACTAATTAACGGCAACCCACGAGAGATCCCATACTTAGCCCATCATTTTCTCCCTTAGTCTATAAGAACCACCGAAAATAACCGATGGGATCGCTACATACTCCCTATGGCTTCTTTGTCTATCGCTTTGTCTATAAATTTCGATAATCGGCCCGCAAAGGTCCTAAATACTGGCCAAGAGTGTAACGCAATACTGCCGTGCTAGGGGAGAACGCCGTATGAACATTCGAGAGTTGCCAAATCTCCTTTGATAAAATGTTCATTCTTGAGGAAAATCGTGAATATTTTTCCTCGAAATTTTCAGGAACTTGAGATCAAACCACGAACAAAATTCTCTGAAAAATTGGAAGAAAAACGTTCATAAATTTACCAGTAAATTCGGTTTTTATAGACGGAAATTTGGCAACGTCCGCATGCTCATACGGCGTTCTTCCTTAGCACGGCAGAATACACGAACGCATGCGAGTATCGAATCCCGGAAGCTCACGGTCACAAGTAGGTTTTGACCGGGTTTTGAAGTGATAATTATTCCGTCAGCGCGAATCCGTCGAAATCTATGCATGAATTATTCAAGCCTCAGACGCAGATGTTCCTCGTCGGGAACGACCGCGCTGGACCCCTTTCCCTCTTTTCAGCCTCTCCCCCCCCCCCCCCCCCCCNGCGGTCTCCGGTGACAACTAGTGGCTAGTTTTGGGGGAATTTATTTAATTCCCGGCAAAAATTGAATTACCACCGACCGGCTTTGAGCGGTGATTCGCTTTGCTGGCGCTCGTAGTGAAAGGCTTGTGGGGCTCGTGACAAAGGGAAGCAGAAAGTATTACAAATCGATTAGAAAAGTGGAAAAATGCGCGTCTGAGAATGAGATATCGTAAGGCTCCGCTTGCGTTTTCATTTTTTGCGAATGAAAACCATCCGAGCATTTCTATTGAATTTTTCTGTAAATTGGACGTATTTCTACCAAACAGACCTATGTGGCGATGAGAAATGTGGGGTGTGCTCTTGGAAGCTGCATAAGAAGCAATGTGGTCAGTGGGCGTGGTTCCTTTTGAAGAATTGGCAAAGCGGGATATTGCATTCTATCAAAGAGACCTATGTGCAACTGAATGCGGAACTCATGAGCCGCGGGCATGGCAAGAGAGCGTTGTGGACAGGGCTCATGAGTTAATGACCACGACTACCGCAACCACGAGGAACGTGACGCGGCGTCCTCCTCCGCTGACGTCACTGGCGCTTTATTATTCTCATTCACTCTTACGGCCAGAGACTAACGAGCACACCCCATATTTCTCACTTCCACATAGGTCTCTTTGGTAGAACTACGTCCAATTTTCTCCATTTATTCTAAAAAATCACGCAACGTTGCGACGAAAAATTGGACGGAGTTAAACAGAAAGGAACCAAGCCACATTGGAATCGAACCGAGAAAAAGAGTTTTAAAGTTTGGCTCCTGCATAAGACTCAATGTAAAAGATAAACTTCAAGTTCAATCTCTGCAAAATTTGCTCCAACAAAAACTTTGAATTTTTGGCGCTAGATAGTAGAGCAGTGGTTGAGTTCAAAACCACTCATAACTCAGTTTTTTCCAAAATGTGGGTTGGTTCCTTTCTGCTTAACTCAGTCCAATTATCACCGAGAAAAATAGGCTGTCAAAAATGCGTCTGGTTATCCTTACATACCCGCACAGTTAACTTTACATCCTAGGAATGCACACTTAACTATTTGGGCAGTCAAATTAGCGACCAGCGATTCCCATGCACATTTATTACAGCATTGGCAGCCACTATCATAGCTTGTCATTGATTTCTACGTACTTCTCATTAATTCCTTGGTTCATATTAAAGAAAATAAAGCAAAATCAGAGATTTTTAAACGTTGCAATTAGGATGCTCATTTTTTGCATTTAGCTGCCACTGACATGTAAAAACTTATCTGAGTGTCGATTTTTGAACACGATTTATAGGTTTCTTACGCAAAAATCTCAAAAAGACTCAAAAGACTCAAAATGCGTAATTTTAGTGATATTTTACCTTACGAAAGTGCATTCATTTGATTGTGTCACTTGCGTGCATCAGACCCCCTCATTTCAGAAAAGTAAGTCAAAGGCAGCGACAAGGCTTTTCGTGAATGGACCGAGTTCATCAGAAAGGAACCAACCCTCATTAAGTTGAAACTGAGAAAAAGAGGTTTGAAGCTTTATTCCTGCATAAGGCTCAATGTAGAAAATAAACTTTAACCCTTTTTTTAAAAATAAATTTCTGTTTTTCGACTTCCAGTTTTTGACAGGAGAGAATATATAATACGGCCAGCGGGACTCGAAACCATTTTTAACTCAATTTTTTCGAAAATGTGGGTTGGTTCCCTTCTGATAAGCTCGGTCCAAATAATACAGCCACACGAATTTGAATTCAGGCCCATTGTTATGTCGCAAGGAATGAAGAAAAATTACAAAAAATCTCAAATTTGCGAAATAATAAGCCCGATCCTGATGCAGTGCAGTATTAATGAACAACGACTACATTGTATGAAGCAGCCTTGCGTTTTGCGCACTGTCGCAGGGATAATCATTTCCACCAATGTAGAAGTGTAAAAAAATTTAATTAAGAGTACGTATGTCACGCCTTCATACGGAGGAAGTGAGGAACCGGAGTAAACAACAGGTTTCACGGGTAAAGTCCTAAACAAGTTTTTCTGATACGGAGTAGTGAAGCAGCCGTTGGAATATTACTTTTTTTGCAGAGCTGTAACATTCACACGGCAAGTTGAAACTGCAAATTAATTTTTCGTTTACCGCCAATTGCTCCCACATAAGGGTGCTGAAGATTCGTGTGTTGAAGACTCAGATACCAGCATCTATGAGAGTGATAGTCTGAAAGTTTCATAGCAGCTGACTCAGCTCTCCAATCCTGTTTCCGCCATGGGTTCAGTCCACATTTTAATATTGGCTGGCCTCTTTATCATAGCTTTGTGTCGTAAGTTATCCTTAAACTTGTAAGACGCACTTCTAATGTAATTTTAACGTCCGTGTTTTGTAATTCTAATGTTTTTGTCACGGACACGGTCCATTCTCAAGATGCTAGTAGATCGCCGCACAGTGGATCGATTCAATTAGAGAGGTCGGACATGAAATTTTGGACTTAAACTGCAAATTTTGGTGTTTATTTTGTCACATTTTACGTTTCAAGGGGTGCTTTCAGAGGAAAATTTCACGAGGAAACTAATGGATCCACTTTTAGAACCTCAAAGTTTTGTATGGACGGAGTTGTAAGCGTTTAAAGATTCCGAATTTTGTCCGACCTTTCCGATTGACTTGATCCACCATGCGCCGCCAGAAATCCTTCTCAGTCACCTATGAATGTTCGGTGTTAAGAAGAGTCCTTAAAAATGTATCCATTTTATTTACCTTTCATCAATTTTTGAGTGTATTTTTTTATCCTTGTAATATATTGATGAGTATACCAATGGCCGATTTTTTTTTTTAGAATTTCATTCAATTGAAAGCACTCAGACACACCCACTATCTCCATCTTCAGGCAGACACAAGAAGGATCATCCAGCTGAGGGTAGCCATAAACACCCCTTATCTCATTCAGGACCATCATCCCCACCACCGGGAGTAGGAGAAAAGAGTCATAAGCCACCAAAGTTTCATCAACATCGACCAGCACCGCTTGTATTGAATGAGGATCATCCTAAGCTGCAGAAAGGTGACAAAAAGAACCTCCAAGAAATATTAAGTTGGACCGGTTATTACTTGCATAATCGGCGCTCACACTAGCGCACACTTAGAAAAATATTGTGATTTCTCACCAATAATTCTTAAAATTATAGGTAGCTAGATTCTCCGCTTTGATAACCATTATAGTTATACAATACTAGGGGGCTACGCCCCCTGGCCGCTACGCGGCCCAACCCCCCGAAGGCGCTCCGCCCCATCAATGGGCCGCTTCGCGGCCCTATTTTTACCCTCATATTAGTATTAGTTTTATTTTTCCCCTAAAAAAATTCGATATGAGGTATACTTAATAGAATGAAATAATTTTTGGTTTTGATGAATAAAGAAAAAAAAAATTTTTTGAAGTCAAAAGGACGCGTTTTGGAATGACTGCTTGATGAAATATTACAGTAAAACAACGAACAGTTTAAATCAGGTAATAATTAAATATCTCTGGAGTCGGGGATCGGACCCACATCTTGATCAATGTGGATACTTCCGACGTCGTAGACGACTCGACCACCGCTCATCTCTAGGTAATTGGCGGAAATCTTGTGTAGATAAGTGTAGAGCTGATG
This sequence comes from Bemisia tabaci, assembly GCF_001854935.1. Classification (NCBI taxonomy): domain Eukaryota; kingdom Metazoa; phylum Arthropoda; class Insecta; order Hemiptera; family Aleyrodidae; genus Bemisia; species Bemisia tabaci. The sequence continues at coordinate 3,749,942 of NW_017547102.1, read as the reverse complement.
CGCAGGCTACACACCTACTGCGCAACTTCCTCGACCACTGCGCATCCTCCCGCGCATAGCGGTAGCAGTCCCGGAGCACTCTGTAAATTCACTCACTTTTATAACGTGATTTTAAAAAAAACCTGGGTCCTTTTTCCAAAATCTGATTAGAGCGGGCTCATCTAGAGCCTATTACCTGTCGATTTACGCAAAAATCATGGAAATCGGCCCAGTAGAATGCTCAAACGAACTATGACAAAACACATAAATTTACATTGTTTATATGGGAGAATTCGCAACTTTACCACGTAATATAAAAAAACCTGGGCCATATTTTGAAAATCTGAAAAGAGTTGGCTTATCTAGAGACAATTGCCCGACGATAGCCGCAAAAATCATGAAAATCGGCCCGGTAGAATGCTGGAACTAAGCGTCACCAGTTTCGCAAAATTAGGAGGTCTTGGAGCTTATAGTATAGAAAACAGTATAGCAAAATACAGTTTAATTACCAATAATCCTAATATCTTTACCACTAATACCAATAACACTTTTGGCTCACATTAACGATGATTATGGTAGAAAAATATTCAGTCGGGAGATTAAAACTGTGATGTACTCGTATGAGCCATTTTTGTGGTGCATAAACAACTTAATGGTCGAGTCACCACTTACTGATATGAAGATATGTGGTGAAAATTGGTCTAAGAAACTTTTGAAATTAATAAAAGAAAAAATACCAAATATAAAGTAACCGAACCTAACCTTTTTGATTATATTTATATGTACATTATTCACCTATTTCAGGACATACCAACGGCAACCATGAATCGCCAAAAGGAATAAACCCGATAGCCCCTGAGGAGGTAGTAGAGGACAATTTCGAAATATTAAACGGGAAACGCAAAAAAGGTCAGTAACTTACGCTTTAGGTTCTGTATACAACCGACAAGAATCTTCGCAGACGGATAGGGTAAAATTTATGAGGTAGAGTTCATCAAAAACCTCCTCTGCCCTGGGAGTTATTTTTACATGACCTGAGTTCAGCCCGGTGTGAGATAGGTCAGATCATATCTCTTACCAAATAAGTAGGTAATTATTCTATCGTGTGAAAGGATATAGGAATAGGAAGTTTTTAAAAAGCCAAATTAACATACTAATTAAAATGTAGATCTATCACTGGGATATATTTAGTTCTGCTGAAAATGCCTCTTTTTCGTGATAATGGCAAGTATCCTGTTATCTTTGGCAATTTACAGATATACGTATCCATTTCTGAAGTAGCCAGAGCAACAAAAATTTGGAATCATTTTGGGATTTCATGCAATAATATTGCAATATTTTCACATATTTTGGTCTATAAACGCTGATTTTAAATGATGAACAAGATGAGTTCCTTCCATGTGTGAGAAAGGTAGACAATTTTTAAGGGAAGACAAATTGCGACTTAGATAAAAATCATATGCGAGCCGCCACACAGTGGATCGAGTCAATTGGAGAGGTCGGACATGAAATTGTTTACCAAAACTGCAAATTTTGATGTTAATTTTGTCACAATTTGAACTTTGAGGGGTGCTCAATGAAGAAAATTTACGAGGAAACCAATGGAACCACTTTTAGAACCTCAAAGTTTCGTATAAACGGAGTTATAAGCGTTTAAAGTTTCCAAACTTTGTCCGACCTCTCCTATTGTCTCGATCCACTGTGCGCCATGCAGGACTGAACCTGGATTGCATTTAGCCCTATTCACACCGTCAAACTTTTCATTCAATTCTTGAATGCAACTTGTCGAATGAAAAGTTGGATAGTGTGATACGGACAGAAAAAAAGACAGTTTTATGAAAATTTGAACGTGACGTCACCTTCAACTTTCCGCTCAACTCTCCATCAAATTTTTTCGCGCTCAACTTTCCATCCAACTTAACGTTCAATGATGTCAGATGACCAGATTGATAGTCTGAATTGGGCTTTACAACGCATTATCCACTTGCAAAACACAACCTCTGAATGACACCGAGAGAAACAAGAGTACATTTGTTAATCAGAACACCTTCTTCATATCCCTGTATGTCTCAGAGTGTGGCCCACAGTTTCAGTCAAGTCAACCAAAAGTTTCGTCGATGAACCAAGCCTTTTTGATTTATCAGGCCGAAAAAAGTATCTTACAGTGATCATATTAAAGTTACCATAAACACAAACATATTTAACTGTGTACTTTTGTCTTCAGAAGAAGAAGCGAACATGCCGCAGAAGCGGCTACGGCCAGATGAACGGCGTGGGTATCGTCCGCGACAATTTACTCTTGAGGAATGCAAAGGAGTGTGTATGAAGGCTGAGGGGTATATTCTTAACGACAGTGGAAAGCACATATTGGTCTCGGTGGCTGAAGTAGACAAGCAAAACAACTGTAAGTGCGGAGCCAACAAGGAACTACTCGATTTTTTGAAAGCCAAGAATCTCAGTACTACCGATTTCCTGAATGTTCGCAGCAAACACCTTTCTAAAGGCAGTACTTGGTTGAAGGACCATGGAATAACTGTCCATGGATTAGCTGTGAACCTGGAGTAACGACACCATAACCTGAACCAAAAATTCCAAAAAACTAGTGAAAGCCACTAGTTGAAAGTTACAACTCAGGCACATTCCGAATTCAACGGATGTAGCATGTGAATTTACAATGCTTGAGGTGCTCTTCTGCTTTGTAATGTTAAAGAATATCCATTATGAAAATAATACATTCTGTTTTTGAGATAATGTGTGCGAGTCTTCTTTTTTATGATCTTTGGTAGCGATTTAACCAACCAGCGGGCTGATTATTGATATTGATAGACAAATCGATAGACGAAGAAAGCATACGGAGTATGGACCGATCCTATTGGTTGAATTGGGTCGATGGTCGGTGATGGCCCTTTTGGGCCCTCTTAGGGCCCAAAAAGGCGACAACGTGTAAAACGAAAATCACCAGAAAAGTGCCGCTGCTAACTTATCGACGGTGCAAGTCGGCAATCACATAACTCGTTTGCGGTGTCTGAAAATCTCCGCAACTATGTTATTTTTTCAAAGGAGAACAAATGAACATGATTCCTTGAAGTTTCTGCAGAATTTTCCTCGCACATAGAAGAAAAATCACGGCAGTTTTAAAGAATTACCGTTAAGTAGTTTTCCGTTTAAAAAATAAAGTATGACAGGAAGTCTGCGACGTCGCAAACCGAGTTATGTGATTGCCGACTTTCACCGTCGTTATGCATTTAAACGATCAATCGATATGGCCAACAGCGCATTTTAAACAAGCGTCCTTACTAGTGTTCGAAACTCACAGGCGCTAATACGCCAAATGCGCCTAAAAAATCGGCCATGGCGCCTAAAAAATGAAGGCTCTGCGCCAAAGTGGCCCCTAAAAATTGCCCCCTAAAAATCTGGATTTTCACAGGAAGTCACATAAAGAAAGAAAAACAAATCTATTTAAATTGAAAAACTCAGAATTTTCAGCACTGCAAGTAAAAGCTTGCTTATTCTATTCTTTTCGATTTCATTCTTATAGTGTTTTTGTCTTCCCCAAGTTGCAGATACTTAATAGTGCTGATACGAGAACATCTTGCGTCTAACTTTTCACTAAGTGCGCCGTAATATAAAGGCAAATAGTCAAGTTGGCCCCTAAAAAATCTTCAATGGCGCCTAAAAATCGGGCTTGATGCGCCACATGGCTCCTAAAACTCAAAGGTGAGTTTCGAACACTGGTCCTTACGGATTAAGACTTAGAAGTTGAGAAAATGTTTGCGAGATCAAAGTTTTATACTTGTTTTTATAATTTTTGATCAGCATACCTATTCTGAATCAGGTCAACCAGTTGAATGGTACCACTATTCAAGTTCATACATGGCTGCCCTTTTGGGCTCCAAACCTCCAAATTTTCGACGTGTCCATTCTCTCCCTGTAAAGGTACTCTACTGAAGAGTGACTCTGAGACTATTTTGATGTGCCTGTTAAAATTTTCGTAAGATTCCATCTTCCGAGAATCCACTCATTTGACTATCACTTACTTGCATTATGACCGCTTCTATTTCAGGATAGTGATTCAGCATGGCGTGAGCACACATGCACATTAATTTGAATTCAGGCTCATCTTGCCGCATGCCGCGAGGAATGGAGAAAAAAAATAATAAAAAAAAGAAATCGTCGTCTCTCGGACGAAGGAACGTAGGCCCATTCCAAGGTTGTCAAATTGACTCAAACAATAATTTATTTTACAAGAATGTACCAGTGCAATTTTTATCCAAACTCGTCCTGATTTTTGCACGGAATCCGAGGAATAATCAGTGAAATTTTCAGTTAGAAATGCCCAAGATTCTTCTGGTTAGTATGCAATTTCTGAGGGGAAATTTGGCAACCTTGAATTTTAGTTACGTGCTTTCCTGCGGAAAACGACGAAATGTGTCATGAGCCCATCGAGAGAAACCGGAGGAAACATTAGGTTGTACGGGTGAGAGATGAGTCATGCTGAACATTTCTTCAAACTTCTGAACATTTTTTTCCGATTTAAACTTCATTATGTAGGGATTTGCGAGGCAGCCGCTTGAATATTGGGTTTTTTGCAGAGCTGCAACATTCACACGACAGAGTTAAAACTGCAAATTAGTTTTCTCAACATCGCCAACTGCTCTTACACGAGGGCCTTAACACGCATCTAACTCAGTAGACATTCAGAATCGGAGAGGATAATGGTCTGAAAGTTTCACCGCAGCTACCTTAGCTCTTCAATTCTGTTTCCGCCATGGGCTCAGTCAACATTTTAATATTGGTTGGCCTCTTTATCATAGGCCCAGCTTTGTGTCGTAAGTTATCCTTTAACTTATAATACCCATTTCTAATGTAATTGTAACGTCCGTGTGTTGTAATTATAATGTTTTCGTTACGGACGCGGTCCATTCTCAAGATGCTAGTAGACCGCCGCACAGTGGATCGATTCAATTAGAGAGGTCGGACATGAAATTTTTTACTAAAACTTCAAATTTTGGTGTTTCTTTTGTCACATTTTACTTTCAAGGGGCGCTGTCAGAAGAAAATTTCACGAGAAAACTGATGGATCTACTTTTAGAACCTCAAACTTTTGTATAGACGGAGTTATATGCGTTTAAAGTTTCCGAATTTTGTCCGACCTCTCCAATTGACTTAATCCACCGTGCGTCGCCAGAAATCCTTCTCAGTAACCTATGGATGTTCGGTGTTACGAGAAATCCTTAACAATTTACTCATTTTATTTACCTTACATCAATTTTTGAGTGTATTTTTTATCCTTGTAATAAATTGATGAGCATATCAATGGCCACATTGTAAAACCACGTAACTCTATCGCAGAGTTTCAAAATTTCCGTTCCTATTTATTTTTTCGAAGAGAACCAAGCCAACTTTATGGCTTGAAATGTTTTACAGAATATTCGACTGGAGGAGATAAACAATCTAGGAAGTTCTCGAAAAATTACGCCAGCTAGTTTTCCAAGGAAACAATAAAGTATAAGAGGACGTCTGCAATTTTATAAAAGGCAATAGGTGGTTTCGCACTTTGGCCATCGATAACTACTGTCAGAATTGAATATTTTATCTCTTGTTTTAGAACGCAAATAGGTGGATATGTTTTTTATTGCACGGATCGATTTCACAGCTAGCTCATCCGACCCTAAAGGCTATCATCGCCTAGTAGACAAAGCAGAGAAAGATTTTTTGAAAGCCAATAGTCCATAGTCAATAGTCCAATAATAGCGCCAGCCCAAATAGCGCAGTGCAACAAAAATATTGGAATAATTTGGAAATTTGGTGACCATAAGATTGCAATATTTTTACATTGGTAATTTGGTCAATAATTGCTGATTTTTAACGATTGACAAGGTGCGTTCCATCTGTGAGGAAGATATAGACAATTTGTCATGCAAAATAAATTGCGACTCCGTTAAAAATCATGCGCGAGCAGTCAGGACTGAGCCTGGATCACTTTGGTGACCGACCTATACGATAGTCATCCGCAAATTACAAATTCGCAACCTCTGAGTGACACCATGATAACACCGAGAGAAACGAGAGTCCATTAGTTCGCAACATTTTTTTCATCTCCAATTGTCTTAGAGTGACCAGCGTTTCAAGTCGATAGATACAACCAAAAAAGTCGCGTCAAAAAGCAAGTAGATTCATGATTGAGTTTACCATACTCATCGTTTTTATTTTACTTTTCCTCAGACCATCCTCCGACTGAAAGCAGCCTGACACACCTTTCAGCTCCATCTCCAGGCAAACGCAATGAGAAGGAACATCAAGCTGAAATTAGCTGTAAGTGACCACGACTTTTAGTTGATCAGGATCATTCTAAGCAGCATGAAGGTGACAAAAAAATTCTAAAAAATGGTGTATTGGACCGGTTATATCTTGCACAATCTGAGCTCACATCGGCGGCGCACACCTGCTGTCACAGAAACACATTAAGTTCTGCCAAAAATGTCTTTTTCCCGTAATTATGGCTATAGTATCTTGATATCTTCGCAGTGTATACATACGTCAATAGTCCAATACTGCCGCGCCAAGGAAAAATGCCGTATAAGTCATCAGACGTTGCCACATTTCGATAAAACTCAAATTTCCTTGGAAAATTGTGAATATTTTTTTTTCGGATTTTCCCAGCGATTGTGAGCGCAATTTAATCTAAAATACCTGCAAATTTCGAGATAAAAAATGCATAAGTTTCCTCAAAAATACATATTTTATCCGGGGAAATTCGGCAACTCTTGAATGTTCATACGGCGTTTTTCCTTAGCATGGCAGAATATTAGGCCCAGTCCAAGTAGCGAAGTGCAACGAAAATCCTCTCTATTCTAATAAAATCATTTTTAGGACGCTCGATGGACGCGGTGAGGAAGGGGAGTAAGACGGTCGATGGGCAGGAGTGAGGAAGGGGAGTTCAAAGGTCAGAGTTTTAATAGAGTGGGTCTTTACTTTCAGGGGCCTTTGTTTAGTCATGGATAGACTAGCTATACATATGTGGCCCTGTAAAAATCGACTTCTAAAAAAGGAATCAAAATTGGACGTATTTCTGTCAAACGGAACTAAGCGCCATCGGAGGAGGGAGGTAGAGGGGGGCTTGGATTGGCGGCGGAAACGGGCGTCCGTCGCGTCGGGCTCATTCGTTCCTATACTCGCAATGCTTTTCCATGGCGCTTAGTTCTGTTTGACAGAACGCGCTATGCGGGATTCTCAATTCCTCAAAAGGAACTCAAATTGGCGCTTAGTTCCGTTTGACAGAAATACGTCCAATTCAGAGTAAGGAGAAAGTCATTAAGAATATTGTTTGGCAGGAAATTTTCCTTTGAAACATCGTTTTGTTATTCATTTGAAATTATTTGCTCATTAACCACCAACGGGCGCTTTCGACGAATTTGCTGGCCGCGAAGCGGCCTTTGGTGGGGGGGGAGGGGCGTAGAGCCTCGGGGGTTAGGCCGTGTTAGCCAGGGTGCAGAGCCCCCTAGTATGGAAATAATTTGGAAATTTCGAGATCATAAAATTACAATATTTTTACATGATTTGGTCGATAATTGCTGACTTTTAAAGATTGACAAGGTGCGTTTCATCTTTGAGAAAGATAGACAATTTGTCATGCAAGATATATTACGACTCCGTTAAAAATCATGCGCGAGCAGTCTGGACTGAGCCTGGATCACTTTGGTGACAGACCTATGCGATAGTCATCCGCAAATTGCGAATTCGCAGCCTCTGAGTGACACCACGATAACGCTGAGAGAAACGAGAGTACATTAGTTGTTCAGCGGAACATTTTTTTCATCCCCAATGGGTCACTAAACCTTGTTTATTTTATTGAATATTCTGAAAGTACAATGTGAGTAGATAACGTGGTGATATTTCCGCATTTTTATGGAGCCGAAATCGCGGAGAAACCCGCTTTTGAAAAATTTAAAAACTGCAAGACATTTGGAACGCACCCGAATGGCGGGAAACTGACGGTTATGACGCACTGCGGTAGCCATATCGCAATCTTCTCTCATTTTCCTCTGATGTTTGTTAAAGGAAAACGTGTTTCAATGTGGAATTGTTGCTCGTTTATTACAGCTAACATATGAATGAAATTCAAGTCTTGAATTCAAAAGATATAATTTCGACTTTATTATTGTTTTCATATACGAAGAGTACATAGACATTTGACGGAAGTCGTGGAAACCCGTGCCCGCTTCTGATTGGTGCTGAATGACATCATTCGGCGCGGCGCGAAACTGGGGCGTTTTAAATCTGCGTATAAGTTGAGCGATTTGAACTGCGCATTTCTCGGTTATTGGGTTACCTGTTCGCGTTTTTAATGTGCGCATCGTGTTCTACGCGTCATTTTCCTTCAGAAAACTATATTCGCAAGTTAAAATTCGTTCATGGTTTAGTGACCCATTGTCTCAGAGTGACCAGCGGTTCAGGTCGATTTAACCAAAAATCAAGTCGATCAACCAAGTCCCTTCTGTTGATCCGACCGAAAAAAGTACCTCGGAGTAACCAAAAGTAGGCATAAACACGGAAATGTTTAACTGTGTTCTTTTGTCTTTAGATGAACCAGTGGTCAAGCCGCAAAAGCGAAATTGGAAACGGATACAGTGGACTCCGGAGGATTGCAAAATGAATTGCTTGATAGCCGAGGGCTACATCGTTGGGGATTTCGAAAAAAAAATTTTACCGGACCTCGAAAGAAAAATTATAGGGATTGCGACGGGGAAATTAGATACGCATAAAGGCTGCGTCTGCGAAGCCAACGAAAAACTGCTCGATTTCTTGGAGGAGAGGAAACTCATTATTTCCGATTTCCTGGATGCTCGGAAAAAAAGCGTTACTGCTGGCAACGCTTGGTTAATCAACCATAGATTGACTCCCCGATACTTTCATGGGGTAAGTCCATATGAACGGCGTGGCGAGTACGATCAGGCTCTGGAGAAATGCGAAACGAAGTGCAGAGAAGACGATGGCTACCTCTTCGGGTACTACCGCATAAAGCGCTTATGGATCTCAGTAGCGAGTGTAGACGTGCGAAAAAACTGTCATTGCAAAGTGAACCGGGAACTGCTCTACTTATTGATAGGCATGAATTACAAGTTATCCGATTTCCTGGATGCTCGCAAAGAAAGTGTTGGGACTGTCAAAACTTGGTTGAGGAAGAACAGATTTAATGTACTATACCCTTAGATACCCTAAGATGCTACCCTGGACCGAAAAATCCGGAAAACCAGTAACAGCCACTGCATCAGCCCACAGTGCGACCCCCTGTGGACAAAAATAAAAAGTTCACAAGTCGACATCTGAATATTTTGTTTTTGGAGTTTGTTATCTGAAAGATATTCCGGACTCAAAATGATGGTTCATTTTCAAATTTCTCGCTCCAAACTACTTCAAATTCGGGTAGAAAATGGGCGGGAAATGGGCCGAGAATAGCTGATCCATAAGAAATACACGAGAAAAAGACGCCAACTTCAAATGAAGATTTCTCGCTTAAAACACAAAATGCTCTGGGTGGTTGACATTTTCTCAATCCTGAGATATCCAACTTCAATTCTACCAAAAAGATCTTGTGACTGTTTGCGACTATTAAAGATATTTGAGGTTAAAGTTTGGGTATTTCACGTTACTTTTACATTGTTAACATAGGGCTGATTCAAGGTTGCCAACTTGAAATGAACTTTTCTCGAAAAATACGCACAAAATCCTGAGATATTAAATTTTCTTATTCCTCGAGTGTTTCTTTTTGATAGTGCAAAAAGGTTTTTCTATGTCGGTGCTACTGCCTTCATCATCTAAAGTTAAGTGTCTTTTACCGATTTTTGTCCGCATTGTCCATAAGAATGCCGCACTGTGCGGCGGGCTGATTGTTGAAATTGATAGACAAATCGATAAAAAAAGAAGACATACGGAGTATGGAGCGATCCTATTGGTTAAAATGGGTGGCTCTTATAGACTAATGGAAAAAATGATGGATTGACTAAAGGGTCCCCGTCGTTAGTCTATTACTTACCACCTTTGTCCATTGCAACCACCCCCTCACCAATAGGATCCTTCCATATACCTTTTGTCTTCTTTGCCTATCGCTTTCTCCGCCAGTTTCAACAATCAGTCCGCTGTTAAAAGTATCAGCTGCTAAATAATGACAGTAAAACAGTGCAATTTTGAAATTGATTTATTTTACATTTTATTATTTTGCTTAAGGTGTTCTTCTGCTTTGAAATTTTAAATAATGTGTACTATGCATATAATACATTCTGCTTTTAAAAAAAATCTGTACAAGTTTTTTTTTTTTTTTTTGCGTGACCCTTATTCTTCCTTTTACTTGTGTCTTCGTCAGAGGGATCCGT
>NW_017547102.1:3612981-3735131 GCF_001854935.1 Bemisia tabaci | reverse complement strand
ACTGTAAAAATACTTTTTACAATTTTTCACTACTTTCAACTAAGAGTAATGCCAAATGATGAAAAAAGCTCCTGGTAGTGATGTACTCTTTGACTGTAATTTTACTAAAATTTTACTACTGTTAACTATTTTTTACTATAAAAATACTGTAAATTACTGTAAAAATACTTTTTACAATGTTTCACTACTTTCAACTAAGAGCACATTGACCTCTTTTCACCATATTAAAAATTTTTAAAAAAATTGTATTAAAAAATAACTTTTAAACACGCCTATTAAAAATCCTCACAGACACTGCTCAATTTCTTATCATGTGTTGATTTTCAGTAGACAGTCCTCAGCCTGTCCAAGTGTGAAGGAAAGTTTGGTAAACTGTGCGACCCCGCTCAATCGCGCTCCTTGGTCAAATTTCAACGGGTGGCAGTTGTCACTACCGGTGGCAGTTGTCAAATTTACACGGGGGGCAGTTGTCAAGTCGGGTGGCAGTTTTCAAATATATACGGGGGGCAGTTGTCCATGTTTCCAGGAAATGGGTGGCAGTTTACAGCCTCCCGTGGCGTGGCGTGAATTGCGATATATCGATTATTCCCTATATGAAGCCATGGTAAAGAATCGATTATCAAGGTGTTCGCTGCGAACACTCTGTTTATCGATCCTTTTTCATAGGTTTAAATATCATAACAATCGATACATCGCAATTCAAGCCACGCCACTGATTCGGATAATCGGGAGCCATCTCGACAACCTCCATCGTGTCAACCTCGTCAAATTTACAAAATAACAATTACAAAATCTGATCTGTAACAAAGTTCTATAAACAATACGGTCTGACTTAAAGTAATAATTAAAACAAATCTAATATATGAATTTCTCCGGGATCTAAACTCTGCAGGGGACCAACGGTTTTACTTTTTTTTTTGAAAAGTTTGACTGAGGATCTTCATTTATCCACTAAATCCCCTATTTTGAACCACTGTGCGATGAAAATTCGTGAAGCTGAACACAATTCAATGCACTGAGGACCATTAAGAACATTGTTAGCCGTGGAAACTGCAGGAGACCGTCGATTTCACTTCCATTTTTAAAAATTTGACCAAGAATCCTGATTTGTCCACGATTTCTCCCCATTTTGGACCACTGTGCGACCAACATTTTTGGAACTGATCACAGCTTTATGCACGAGGACCCAATAAGAACATTTACGGCCAAGACTCATCAATTTGTAACTTTTTCGTCCATTTTTACCGTCTTTTTGCTGTAAAAATGCTGTCCAGAATGATGGCGATTTGGCAACTTTGCCCCCCCCCATTTCTCAAAAACCGTGCGTATACTCAGGCTAAAATTTTTACCAGAATTTTAGGGTATCAAAAGTTATCGTTTGAGCCCAGTTCCAGAAAAATCCCCGCTGAGCCAAATTGTGCCATTCTTGGCGTCGCTCTTTGAATGGAGAACTCTACCCAAATATTATAGGGTTTTTGGGGTTTACTCTCCGACTTAATTAGTAGGAGAGCTTAATGGACCGCAAACCGTGCAGAAAAGCCCGGTCGCGTTGTTTCGTGTAAATCTAGTTAGGCAGCAGCCACCCGTCTTTTTTTTTCTTTTTTTTTTTCTTTTTTGGTCGTCATTTTTTAGGGGGAGTTTTTTAGGATTGGGCCGGGGTGGCTACCGCCACCTAGAATTTGCAGGTGTCTGAAACTTGATGAATTTTGTGTTTGAGTGGAAACCTCTGAGTGAACTGAGCACGAGGATACCCTCAGTTTATAACTTGAAACATTAATGGCGGATAAATGACAAATTTATCTAATCTGCTAAAATACATGTGTTTAAGTGGAAAATTCCCCTAGATGACGTCACTGCACGGTGCATTTTCTCATTCTTAAAACTATTTTTTAATAATTCTCATAATAGAGAAAAATTATAAAAAATAATTCAAAATCAGCTCTTCAATTACTCTCAGATGAAGCAATGAAGAATGTGCGTGCAAATGCTCCATGCAGACTCATCATGTTGCGAGAAATGGAGAAAAGTGATAAAAAATCTCAATCATGCAAAGTAATAAGCACGATCTAGATGCAGTTCGGTATTCATGAACAACTATACTTTGTATGATGTAGCCTTGCGTTTTGCACATGGTCGCAGGGATAGTTTTTCTCACCAATATCGAGGTGTAAAAAAGTGTAATTAAGAGAGAACAGATATGTGTGTCGTGTCTTTACACGGAGGCACATGAAAGAAACAATAGGTTTCAGTGGCGTGGCGTGCTTTTCGATCCATCGATATTTCCCCATTTAAAGCTGCGGTAAATAATCGATTACTAAGGTGTTCGCTGCGAACACCCTGTTTATCGATAATTTTCCATAGGTTTAAGTGGCAGATCAATCGATATATCGCAATTCACGCCACGCCACTGATAGGTTTCACAGGTAAGAGATGAGTCAAACTTCTAGACATGTTTTTCTGATAGAAACCTCATACCCAAGTGGTAGTGATTGATAGCGATTTCATCGGTTGGTTATAGCGATTATATCGGTGGCTATATATCGAGATAGTATCGCATAAAAAATTGCGATATATGGCGATTAAATCGCTACACATCGCAATTTTCGGTCCGATAAAATCGTGATTAATTTCCGTCCATAAAATCGAGTTTAAATCGCCATGTATCCTGATTTTTATTTCGAAAATATCGCGATGGATTGTCGGGCGATAAAACCGCGATTTTATCGCTCAGATGTTGATGATCCTAGCGATTTTATCGCCGATAAAATCGAAAAATATAGCGATTGTTTCGTCGAGAAATGCTATTTGGGATAATGAAGAGAGCTGCGAAGCAGCCGTTTGAATATTACTTTTTTTGCAGAATTTCGACATTGACACGGCAAGTTAAAATTGCAAATTTGTTTTTCGCATACCGCCAATTGCTGCTATATAGGTTCGTGTTGAAGACAACAAGGAAGTTTATCTGCAGCCTCCTTCGCTTTTCAATTGTGGTTCCGTCATGAGTTCGGTCAACATTTTGATATTGGCAGGCCTTTTTATTATAGTGGGTCCAGATTTGTGCCGTAAGTCTTACGTTCATTTATTCATCTTTGAACTTATAATACTCACAATGTAACGTCCGTGTTGAGGACGTCCGTCTTATTCAACCCGGCGTCGATGACAAAAATACTAAAATAGTCTGAAAATCGGATCATCAATGGAAGAGTTGTTATGGTCACGGCATTATATTTTAATGCCGGACTCTTGTAGCTTAGCTAAAAATAATAAGATCTGCCCAAACAACAACTTTGTATACGTTCAATATTAACCGAGGTATCGCTTTTTGACGCCAGTATTTGGGTATGGTTTCACGATATCTGGAATATTTTTGTCGCCGTAACAGACAATACATTTTTCGGTCATATTTTTGGTAGCAATGATAATTACTCGCGATTTTTCGCATTAATCTTCAAAGGGTTACGAATTATAACGCTGTCTAATGATTTATTGCTCTACTTCTCAATTAATATTATGTAAATTCCGAAAACATGCTGTCTGTCACGCGATAAAAAGTCAGCTTAACATACAGCACATTTTCGGCCATTCGTACATTAAAATTGAAAGGTAGAGCGATGAATCTTTGAAAAGCGTTAGAACACGTAACCCTGTGTAGATTAGTGCAAAAAAATTCGAGTGATTATTATTCCTACCAAAAGTATGACCGAAAAATGTGTTGTCTGTTACGGTGACAAAACTATTCCAGTTATCGTGAAACCACCCATTTGACGACAGTATTTGACGCCATCCACCGCGGTAGTGACACCCTTGGTTTCTTCCACCTTGGTTTTATCCGTGTTTTAAGTCGAGCGATTCCTGTATACAGGGTGACCCAGAGTTAAGTGCGAATATTGTATAAGCCGATTCTTTGGGTAAAAAAAGACCTTTTTGTAGTATGACTTTTTTTCCAAAAACGCTTTCCTTGAAGGCCAGGGCCCCCCAAAGTTGGAGGAAAAAAATCGTCTTTTTAACACTCTGACAATGATTATCAACCAATATTAATGCAAATTGGTAATTGGGTGTAATTCAGAGCGCTCTTTTCATTTTTTATCTTCACAAAAGGGAAAATTCATTTTGAGGGGGGTATCGAACCTAAAGGTGGCCAAAATTAATGATTCTAGTGACAAAAATTGAGTTTTGACGGCACCACTAGATTTAGGGTTAAAAAATGTTGCGAAAATGTATCTTGCGTTTTTTCGCTATATTCATCGTTTCCGAAATAATAGGGACTAATGTGGGATAATGGAGCCCCCATGGAAAGCGTTTTTGGATAAAATGATATACCACAAAAACATCTTTTTTCGACCCAAAGAATCGACTCCTTCAGTATTTATACTTAATCCTGGGTCACCCTGTGTGTATGTATTACTGATTGACGAATGGAAAGTGAAAGAAACCAAGGGTGTCACTACCGCGGTGAATGACGTCAAAAATAGAGTTTTTCAAAGCGCGATATCTCGGTTAATATAGAACGTAGTAAGTTGCAGTTTGAGCAGATCTTAATATTTTTAGCTTATCTACAAGCATCAAGCAATAAAACACGATTCTGACCCATTGAAAAAAATGACCTAGGTCTCTTTATTTTACGAGATAAAGGTATGAATTCTCCTATTCAGTATTTCATCTCTCGTACTTTGAGCACAAATTTTAGCAGACGCGTTTTTCGTCATACATTGATTCCAGAGCCACACGATTCCAGATTCCAGATTTTCCGATTTCCAGAGCATCACGTTACTAAGCCATCATCTCCTGACACACAAGGGAAAGGACATCATATTTCAACTGAGAGCAGCCTGCGACACTCATCAGCTCCATCAGCTCTAGGCAAACACAAAGGAGAACATTCAATGGAGAGCAGCCGTAAACGACAACATGTATTGGATCAGAATAATCGTAAGTAGCATGAAGGTGAAAAAAAAATGGTATATTGGACCGGTTATCTCGTGCATAGTCTGAGCTCCCACCGACGCAAACTGAAAATGAAAAAAATACCTTGGTTTTCTTTCCAATAATTCTATAAAGTATCGGTAGCTAGATTATTCGCTCTTATGGCCACAGTAGGGTAAACCGTACCATAAAATATAATAGTATAATTACCACTAATCAAAAATACGTTTGGCTCACATCTCGATGACTATGGTAGAGAACGTTAATATCTTAGTTAAAAGTTGATTTCAGTAATTTTGGATTCAAGAGGCGTATTCTACGTAAAATTCTGGTTACGAAACCAGTAGCGTGGCGTGCTTTGCGATATATCGATTGTTATGCCATTTAAACCTATGGAAAAGGATCGATAAACAGGGGGTTCGCAGCGAACACCTTAACAATCGATCCTTTAACATAGGTTTAAATGGCGTAACAATCGATATATCGCAATTCACGCCACGCCGGCGGCTCTTCACCAGCTGATGGCCGTTGCCGTCCCGGTATTCGGTGGGCCCCTTTTATGGGGGGGGGGGGCGACCCTTATGATGGGGGCACTGTAGCTAATTTTTCCCCTCATCCAAAAAAAAAAAAAAATATTGCTTAAATTCGTACCTTGTTGGTGAACCGTTCTTACCTTGCCTAGTAACAGAGACAAGAGACCCTCCACTAGTATCTTAGCGATGGTGAAAGCTTTTACTTTCGGGACACAAGCATTCTACTGTTGACTTACCTGCATGGTCGATGCTCAACAACGTGTTGGCAGTTTCGTTTTGCAAACAAGCCGAAAATGGCCAAAGTTTGGGAAACTTGTATGGCTCACTACGTCACCCGAAGCTTATCAGCCACCATAGGTAAGTCAACAGCCGAAATTAGGGCGATGACTGTTGCTCCCTTATAATTGTCCACAAGGAATTGTTGAGTCCCCGAAAGGAATTAAGCTTCCACCTGTCGCCAAGAGGCCAGTGGAGGGTCTCTTGTCTCTGTCCAGTAATCAATTACAAGCCTGCATGTGCTATTAGATAGTTTACACATTTTATATTGAAATGCAACGGTCTTGAATGGGGATTCGGCAAACTGCCACCCGTTTCCTATTACGGATAACTGCCACCCGAGTAAATTTGACAACTGCCACCGGACTGACGCGTCTCGAGGCCGCGCGGTGCGGGATTGCAAATATAGAACCAAAACTTCCCTTCACACTTAAAGAGGCTGAGGACTGTCTGTTGAAAAGCTTACTAGATAAAAATCATTTCTAGAAAATCAAATAAGAAATGAGTGATCATTTTCAACAGGTGTGTTTGAAAGTTTTGGTTTGAGTAAAACCTCGTCAAAGTTTAAAATTTTAAAATCGTAAAGAAACATAATCTCCCCTTTTTTATTTAAAGTTTTTGAAATTGAAAACAAGCATTTTTTTTTACATGTCACTGTCAGTTTTTCTAGAATTAGTTTTATGTTTAGAATTAGTTTTACGTTTAGAAACAGTTTTACGTTTGGAAGTTTTTTTTTACCTTTGGAAGTTTTTTTATTTTTTTTTACTCTCATCATTACTGCTGCGGCCAAAATTCATGCCGGCGGCTTTTGTCCGCGCGGGAGGCAGTTGTCAAATTTACACGGGTGGCAGTTTTCATGGCATTTTCCCTAAATTTCCGACCCGGGTGGCAGTTTGCCATCACCCCTTGAATGAGCTAGAACCAGTGCTGCCATTTCCCGGAATGAATTCCGAAATTCGGAACTTTTAAAATAATCAGAACTTTGCCCGGAATCTTCTGAATCCCCGGAATTTTCAGCTATTTTCGAAATTTGCAGTTTCCCGCCAGTTTGACCATTTATTTGATCAAATTTTGGGACTTTTTGATCAAATTTGACAAACCTTCGACACTCCACCCGGGCGTATTTCGAAATTTTCCCCGGAATTTTTGAAAAATCGGGAATTTTTCTCGGAACTTCCGCAAATCGGAAGTTGTTTCCGGAAATCGAAATTATTTCGGAATATTTTGATGAAATAAAATGGCAGCACTGGCTAGAACGATTTATTTTCCCAGGTCATTCACTTCCGAGAAAAGTGGGACTAAAGGATGATCCATGGCAAGAGCCACCAAAACCCGATGAACTGCCCAAACGTCAACCTAAAAAATGGACTGTGGAGGAATGCGAAAGACTGTGCATGAGGACCGAAGGTTACATCGTTGGAGACGACGGAAGCAAGCGCTATTATATCTCAAAGCCACACCTGGATAAGCATGATAGTAGTTGCGGGTGCGAGGCCAGCGAAGAACTGCTCGGTTTTTTGAAAACCAAGCATATTGACACAAAAAACTTCCTGGAAGCTCGCAAAAGAGACGTTAAGGAAGGCAAAAATTGGTTGGAAACACATGGAGCCCCTGTCAAAATGCTAACCATTTGAACCAAAAAAATCCAAAAAACCAGCAGCATCCACCACATCAGTTGAGAGTTCAACTAAGGCTCTTTTTCGAATACGATAGATAGTCGCATAACATGTGAATGTACACGTACAATGTTCGAGGTATTTGTTGCCGCGATATTTTAAATAAAGTCTATTAAACATAGGTATTATATTTTCTTCTTCTTTTTGTCAACAAAAGGTTTATTTTTCTTGAAGTGCGAGTTGAAACTGTAACGAACGGAGGTACAGCTCGGAAAATTGGAATCACAAAATGAATTACTATTTGATACTGAGGAGAGACGACCTGTCAGTGTTTTTGCAGGATTCAAGTATACTGCATTTTGTTCTTAGGCTAAATGCACAAGTCTTTTTGACCGCTGTCGACCCAGAGGACCTTTGAGGGGAGAGAGGATAACGAAGACGGCAAAATGAGAAACGAAAAAGAGAACGAATAGGAAGAAAAAGAAAATCAAGGTGGAGAAAGAGGGGAGGGAAATGAAAATGAAAAAGAGATAGAGACGCCTATTTACTTAGGCACATTGATCGCACAAAATTTCGGTGCCTAATTGCAAAATGTAGTCAATTTTTTTCTATAATTTTTGTCCTGCTAAAAAATCACCTAACTGCAGGAGGGAAACTTAAGGTGAGTTGAGAAATCTCAAGTCAGAAGGATTTTTCCGTCAACTTTTGACCACGCTAGAGGAGATGTAAACGATTAAATTAGGTTTTAAATTTTGAACATGAAAATTAGTTTTGTGGAACTATTTCTCTCTAAAAACCGAAATTCTGAATTTACCAAAGTCCCGGTGCACAGGTATTTTTTAGACATTTTTCCCGAACACTCTGCGGAAATATGCTTGGGAATAAATCGCGTTACTTCTGGGGATAACGAAAAATTGTCAATATCTAGTCATAGAATAGTCAAAATTGTCATATATGTCAGTAGATACAACAAAATAAATTATAAACATTTTGGTGGACACTGACTCAGCTTAGGAAGAGACAAACCAAGAATTTGAATCTTACACACACAGGGAACACAACACGACGAAACTCTACGTGAATGTTCCCTGGGTCTCACAAAATGTTAAGTAGGTAAATATGAATTAGCTCGAAGTAGAAATGATCAGAAATTAGCAGAAATGAGATTGACATAAGTATAACAGGGATACCAAATGGAATGATTGCCAAAGGATCCAGATCCAATTGCTCAAAGATCTACAATAAACTCCCAAGAAATATAAAAGAAATTGAAGAAAGAAGCATCTTCAAAAGAAGAGCTGATAAAGTTTGCAAGGAAAATGTATGCTATAACATTGAAGAATATTTAGAGCAAGAAAATTATGTATATCAGATGTAAACTTTTTATTTATTTATTTATTTATTTTTGTTTGGGCTTATGATCTTTTGTTTCAACTCAAAAGAATCAATAATTTATTAGTGTTATTAGTTCCTTGTTTGAAAAACAAAACATTCAAGAGCAAAATTGACAACTTTCGATGTAGTAAGACTGATTCTATTTAAATCCGTCCAATTTTCTTCGGTGTGTCGGGCCTTAAACGAACGCAGCTTTTTTTTTGCAGAGGACCAATCAAAATGGCGAAGATGCGAGCGAGCTTCCATCACCTGTAAAATCTCGAACCCCGCACCTCAAGTCTCAACACACGGGAGCCGTATCCCCCAGACCTTGCACCCCCTCCCTCCCACCCCCAAAGCCCCCTCCCACCCCCCGGGGAGCCCCCTATCGAGTCACTCGATCCCACGCGCCGTGTATATCAAGTGAAGCGACCGCAATCAGAGTATGCAAATCAGCCCCTAACCCCTCCCTCAACCCCTCTCTCACCCGCCCAACCCCTTTGTAGCTGGGAGAAAGGCTGGAGCAACCGATGGGCGAAGGGTTCACATATCATTTACATACTTTTTATCTGTATGGGTAGCAGCGGTGTAAAATGCCGTAGCAGGCTGCGAATTTGATATCGGTTACATTTTGTTTTATGCCATATAAATTTGCTTCCTTACTGAAGGAGTCTCATGAAATTGCGTCGGATTTTCAGGGGCTGGGTATGCTATCCGCAACGCAGTGGCGGATTCGGAGCGCGGCTGAGGGAGGAATCATTTTTGGGAGCCCCTGGGCATTAGGGAGTTTTCGAGGCCCCCTCTCGGAAAATTCTGAAGAATAAACTCTTGAAGATAAGAATTTCAGGAAATTGAGCTCTTACACTTAGTCTTTTCGGGTGAGGATTGGCGGACTTTATCCCTTCTACCATAGGTTTCAAGATCGTTTTTTCCGCCGTGTAATCCATGTCCACCCGACGAACACAAAATGTCAATAATCGGCCTGCTTAGGTGGCAATCGATACCACTTGGTTAAAAATATTTTCGCCAAAATTTCGTTCAATTTAATCCATTTTTAGCGATAGAAAGCGATAGAAAATCATACAGCGGGGCTATACGAAGGTATAAATAATTATACCTATAGCCGGGCTATACTTCCAATCGTCGAGCTACATACTGCCTTTTCTTGCGGTTTTTTTTTTTTTATAAACCGGCTACGTATGAGAAAAAGTCCCGGATTCAGTTAATGTTTTGAATAGCTGACATAATTTGGAAGAAAATGGTTATGAATATGCTAAGTTTGCCCAAAAATTGAGGAACCTCGGATCTCGGAACTTTGAAACGCTTCGGAACTTGGCTGACCGCGGCGAGCCGGATCGCGCGTTGACGGGTGCGCCGCGAAAACGTGAATGGGCGCGATGTTCACGATGCTGTATCTTCCTCAATTTTTAAGCAAACCTAGCATATGTATACACCATTTTCTTCCAAATTATGTCAGCTATTCAAAACATTAACTAAATCCGGGACCTTTTCTCATGCGCAGCCGCCATATCCAAAAAACCGGAAAAAGGGCCTTTTTAGGTCATTTTTTTCAAAATGGCGGTAAATGCTCACCAGATTCGCGGTAGGAAACTTCAGATTCGGATTCAGCGACCCAAAAAACATAAAGCAAGCCAAAAAAATCCCTGTGTACCCGAAATTCCAGGTAGCCTCATTTTTACCTATACCAGGCGCCTGGACTGCTACTTCAATATTAAGCTTCCATCGCCTTGCTGAGGCGCAGGGATACAACTATTTGAACTCTCCGGAACGCGTGAGGTATCACGCTTCAATTGAAGGCGTTTTCGAATCTTCTGTATTTACATGACGACATTGTCCAAATTGTTTTGCATTATATTTTTTATTTGATTACCATTTATTACTTAGTTAAATTACTCCTGCTCATACTATTGAATACATACAACTATTTGAACTCTCCGGAACGCGTGAGGTATCACGCCTCAATTGAAGGCGTTTTCGAATCTTCTGTATTTACATGACTACATTGTCCAAATTGTTTTGCATTATATTTTTGATTTGATTACCCTTTATTATTTAGTTAAATTACTCCTGCTCCTTAATTTTTAGTTATTCTGCAAAAATTATCCATTTGCGAAATACAACCCTGAGTTTAGCGCCCTTAAACTACGGCCTTAACGGTCGGAACTGCAGTAGCGGCAAAGATGAACCGAGAAACCACGCGGAGCCGCTACTTCAATATTAAGCTTCCATCGCCTTTCTAAGGCGCAGGGATACAACTATTTGAACTCTCCGGAACGCGTGAGGTATCACGCCTCAATTGAAGGCGTTTTCGAATCCTCTGTATTTACATGACGAGATTTTCCAAATTTTTTATATTGGGATTTTGGGTACACAGCGATTTTTTTTGGCATACTTTATGTTTTTTGGGTCGCTGAATCCGAATCTGAAGTTTCCTACCGCGTATCTGGTGAGCTTTTTCCGCCATATTGAAAAAATTGCCTAAAAATGCCTTTTCTTGCGGTTTTTTTTTATATAGCGGCTACGCATGAGAAAAGGTAAAAAGTTTAGTTAATGTTTTGAATAGCTGACATAATTTGGAAGAAAATGGTTATGAATATGCTAGTTTTGCTCAAAAATTGAGGAATCTCGGATCTCGGAACTTCGGAACGCTTCGGAACTTGGCGGTCCGCGGCGAGCCGGACCGCGCGTTGACGGGTGCGCCGCGAAAACGTGAATGGGCGCGATGTTCACGATGCTGTATCCTCCTCAATTGTTAAGCAAACCTTGCATATGTATACACCATTTTCTTCCAAATTATGTCATGCAGCTATTCAAAACATTAACTAAATCCGGGACTCTTTCTCATGCGTAGCCGCCATATCCAAAAAACCGGAAAAATTTCCCGCTTAGTTCAATTTTCCGCAAAATTTGAAATTCCCGCCAATGAAAAATAGCGGGAATTTCAAATTTTGCCCCCTAAGCTCCCAGGTCATTATAAAACTCAATTATAAAAAAAAAATGTGAGTCATACATCCAAAATTTGATTACAGCGGGTTCATCTAGGGACTATCGCCTGTCGATAACCGCAAAAATTATGGAAATCGGTCCAGTAGAACGCTCAAACGAACTATGACCAAAAATAAAAATTTACATTAGTTAAATGGGAAAATTCGCAACTTTACCGCGTAATGTAAAAAAACCTGGGTCATATTTTCAAAATCTGAATAAAGCGGGCTCAATTACAGGTTGATAGCCGCAAAAATCAAGAAAATCGGCCCGGTAGAACGCTGGAACTAAGCGCTACAAGATTTGCAAATTTAGGAGGTCTTGTAGCATATGGACGGTGAAACTATCAAACCACGTATCTCGGTTTGCGACGTCGCAGACTTCCTATCATTCTTTATTTTTTAAATGAAAAACTACGTAACATCCAGTCTTGAAAATTTCTGTGATTTTTCCTCTTCGTGCGGAGAAAATTCTGTGAAAATTTCAAGGAATGATATTGATTTGGTCTACTTCCAAAAAATAAAATGCGAGCGTAGATTTTTAAACACCGCAAACGAGATACGTCGTTTGGTAGTTTCACCGTCGATATATGATGATAAGAAATCTTATGGTTCGTGGTCTTATAGAACACAGATCCTATGGCCAATTTTTACCAGAGAAATCAGACCTACTCGCGAAAATTCACCTCGTGGAATCCTTCCTTCGCATTGCGCACAGTCGCACATCCATCTCCCTCTAATTTGTCAAAGTTTCCCCTCCCGCGGAACCCCCCCCCCCCCCCCCCCGAGACCGCAGGACGTAACTCACGGTGACAAAGTGGAGCGGACCCGAATCCCAAGTATTAAAAGCCCTAATTTGAAACGAATTTATGTGGCTTCCTCGCCCTGATTCCTGTCTCTGTTGGAGGGGCGGGGGCGGGGGGCTGCGGGCGGCGAAAAAGTTAAGAGTGTTAATAAATAAAAGTTTGATCAGTGGTGTTTGGCAGTGGGGCTTGGCTGGCGACCCCGGTCTACGGTCGCTTGGCAAGCGCCCGCCTCTGTAATTGCTCCGATCTGGGCAGATAGATGCGTCCGAGCCTTTGTAATTGAATTCGCCGCCCTCTGTTGCCTTCTGTGGGGTCCTTCGGCCGTGCGTCGCGAGGCTTCGAGTACCTATACTGCCGTCGCGTCCTAAGGAAGAACGCCGTATGAGCCTTCAGGCGTTGCCCAAATTTCCTTCGTTAAAAACCGAATTTTCACGGTGAATGGAGATGTTGCATGTGTGAGGAATTTGCGATTTGACGAATGATCCTTACGTAAAAGTTCGTGAAAAACACGATGGTGCCACTGGTTTTTTCTGAAATCAACTCCTAAGCTCAAAAAAAGCTCTCAAGTTGAGGCCAAAATGGAGGGGATATCCCACGCTACCCTGAGAGTCCACCTCTACATCAAAACGAACTCTCCATGCAAAGATAAGGAGCAAGTACATTAGCAGTGATGCCGTGTTTTCAATGTTGGAGTCCCCAAATAAAGTGGCAGCCCTGTCAATGTATTTGCCCCCTATCTTTGCATGGAGAGTTTGTCTTGATGTAGAGGTGGATTCTCAGGGTAGCACGGGATATCCCCTCCATTTTGGCCTCATCTTGAGAGCTTTTTTTGAGCTTGGGAGTTGATTTCAGAGAAAATCAGTGGCACCATCGTGTTTCTCGCGAACTTTTACGTAAGAATCAACAGTCAAATCGCAAATTCCTCACTCATGCAACATCTCCATTGTAAATACTTGTTCTCAAAATTTTTAGACAATTTCGTACGCAATTTAATCTAATGCATCTGAAAATTTCAAAGAAAAACGTGCATGAATTTCGTCAAAAATACATGTTTTATCAAGGAATATTTGGCAACTCTCAAACGTTCATACGGCGTTCTTCCTTAGCACGGCAGTATACTGCAGTGCTAAGGAAGAACCCCGTAGATACGCCGAACATATTCGTGACAACGATTGCTACGGACACACCTGAAGGTGGATTGAAAACATCCGTATAAAACCCGTTGAAACCCATTTATCTGTTTAATTAAAAAAACTACAAAAAACCCCAAAAAACTTTCAGATTCTAAGAGGTAAAGAATCCGGCCAAAGTCTTAAACTTGTTAAACCAAATTTTCTTAATACTCCTAAAAGAAAATTAAAAATTATACTTTACTGAAAATCGAATGTGGGCCCCTTCATAAACGAGTGATACAACATTCACTGCATGTGTGTATGTGAGCCTCTTGTAGGAGCCCAAGCGGTTCGCTTTTTGCAGCAAACGCTACATTCCTGAATGGAAAGTCCTTGAAGGAGCACATAACGTCCTCTTTCTTCATTTAACTTTTGCATTTTTTATTCAGAATCTTCGTAAAATCAAAAAGAAAAGTATGGACTGATCTGAGCCTTATATGTGCTCCAAAACAATTTGAAATATATTTTATCGCACAAAGTCGAATATTTTATCTTTAAAATTTAGAGCTACGTAACTAATTCAATAATCATGACTCGTGCATTCGCAGAAAAGTTATCTCAGAGACTCAGTAAATTCCCTTGCTAAGCTGCATGTATCTTCAAGCAGGCATTATACTTCTAAAAGGAATTAAAAAGTTATACTTCACTGTAGATCGAAAAGAGGCTCCTTCATTTATGAGTGATGCAACAGTCATGACGTGTAAGTATGTTTAGCCCTTGCAGGAGCCCCCTTGCTCACCTATTTGCATTTTTATCTAAAGAAAAAAAAATAGTCGGTATGGATTGATCTGAGCCTTCTATGTCCTCCAAAACAATATGAAATATTTTATCGCACAAAGTCCAATATTTTTCGATTCAGATCCTACAAATGCCTTTAAAACAGCATGAGAAAAAATACTCAATCGGCTGGCTAAAGTCCAGTATTTTTCTTGAGAATAGTCTCCTCCTTCAATGAGTGATGCAACAATTGCGACATTTTTGTATGAAAAGCCCTTGCAGAAGCCTTTTCATTTGACTCAGCTAAATTTTGAGGAATCACTGACGTGTCCGCAAAAATGCTCTTACTGTAATCATTAGTATTTGTCCCCTCTGCATGCTGGAAGATTGCTTGCAGCGTATTTTTCGAGCGTATCATTCTTCCTTTGCTTTCTCCCAAAACGTATTTATCGTATAATATTTTTAATCTCAACTTATGATGCTGCAGTTTCATATGCATGTAAATGGAAGCTATCATAAGATTGTATCATATGCCACTGCATAATGAACTGATCGTCATGAAAAGGACTCCAGATTACCTAGATATTGAAAATTGTTTTAAGAGAAAATAAATGAAGATTTAAAAAAACAAAAATTATAGTTGAAAATAGCGTTTTTATTTTTTACGCAGAGTAGAATAGGTAAGAGGGTTTTGACATGGATCCTCAGATATCTCTATGAAGCATTATAGTGACCCGTCTTTTTTACGCATTTTTTGTGGACACGTCAGTGATTCTTCAAAATTTAGTTGAGTCAAATAAAAAGGCTTCTGCAAGGGCTTTTCATACAAAAATTTCGCAATTGTTGCATCACTCATCGAAGGAGGAGACTATTCTCAAGAAAAATACTGGACTTTAGCCAGCCGGTTGAGTATTTTTTCTCATGCTGAATGATGTGAAGCCAATGAAACATTTGGCTGGAGACAGAGAAACTGAGAATAATATTTTCAATGAGCAAAACTGGAACTCCTTGTTTGATCAACTAAACATTAATAGGGGGTGATTCAGTTTGCAATCAATAAAAGTTACCTGATGTTTTGGTGAGTTTAAACTTCTCTCATCGAAATAGGGTACCTACATAATGTTTTAAAAACTGATGGATTAGTAATTAATTGTCATAGTGTAGGCTACTTAGAATGAACTTCTTTTGCCGCATGAATTATTCCTTACTCATAAAGTTTCAACATTAATTCTGCAATTTTTACTGCGTTTAACTCAACTGTTGGACATACTTACATTCAGCCACTAAAATTTTAAATTAAATAACAGTGCGACCATTGAGTGGAAAGTCCATTCAAAGAGTTAAAATTATTTTTTTTTTTGGTTCACTCATTATAGAAAGTATTTCCAGTAAGAGGTATTTAATTTATCAATAAAAGTGTGCGTCAAGCCAAGCTCCATCGGCCACAAAAGTATTTTTCTTTTAACAAAGTATAACGTCTAGGAATGTGACTTGAAACATGAAGATTAGAAAATTGTACATATCCTATTATGCACTCCGTTGAACTTGAGCGATTCAGGTAATAATCGACTGAATTTCAACCTCAAGTTACAATGGCCTTAAGTTCAAGAATTCCTAGTAATTTGGTTGTCCACCGTCGGACTAAAAACACCACCCCCAAACTCTTCATCAGAGCATGTTCTGCAGTTGGTACGGAAGCACATACTTTTCGATCATAAACGCTACCGATTGGTCTAATTTTTTTTGGCCTTGATTCACGCGATTACATTTATTCCATTAAGAACTGAGTAGGCACGTGAACCATACATAGACCCAACGCTCAATTAATTTCAGAGTGCACTGTTTCACTGGAGAAATTATGCTAGAAACTCACTAGGTGAAGATGGAATACCTCTGTGACACAACAACCATCAACACCACAATACTTTCACATCAAGAGTGGCGGTAGCCACCTCCGGTCGAGGAAAATGACGATCTTCTAAGGGCTTTTTTTTTATCCGTGGAACACATGGATCGCGATGACCTACCTCGGAAGAGTGGTCCAAGCGTTACACTGGAACAGATGGAACGCACTGGATCGCCCCAGTGGAACGCGATAAAAAAGTGATGCGTTCCATTGTGGTCCAATATGGTTCGGATAAAAAAAAAGCCCTCTAAAGTCCCTATAGCAAAGGGGTGGCCGACACTCTTAGTCACACCGAACTCCCTTAATCTGAAAATTGATTCGATTTAGAATGGAATTCAGAGCAAACGGCGGCACGGATTCCAACAATCTTGGTGTCTATGGACGCAGCTAAGTTAGCCGGATGGCATTTAAGGGTTTATTATCTAACAGTCGGTAGCTGCACCACCAGTGTAAGTCCATAACATAACCTCACTATTTGATGTGTTTACATCAGGTTTTCAAATGTTACAATGGAGAAGGAATGGGCGCTACGTACTTTCTTGGCCCAGCGATTTATGCAGCAATATTAATTCTTGATTTTATAGTAATCTGGACTGTAGTAAGACTGGCCATATGGTGTTTCTAACAACTTCTGACGCAAAATCAAAGAGACTCGAAGAAAACCAAATTTGAGCTAATACTCATCGTCAAAGATCTCTGATTTAGGGACATAAGGTTGACTTAGTGATTGAATTATACCTTGCATATCCCCATGATGTCTTCGATGTAAACAAGCAACGGTAAGAGGCGAAAGCTTTCCCAGATAAGTCGTGAAGAACACAAGATCTTAATGTCAATAACATACACTTACGAAAAGCACAAGCACTCCAGAGCACGTAGGTTGAAAGCATTTAAAGCGAATAAATTTTGGTCAGAGCATAGTGACCGTGTCGCATGTAGTGTGATGGGCGAAGGCTCATATTACAGTAATTTTTAGATCTTTTCTTGAGACTGATAGGGTCCACCGAAAACAACTACATCTCTTCAAGATATGGAAACTAGCATTCGTGACTTGAGGAAAACAATAATGTAATTAAAAACTGAGAGTAAAGGGCTCTCCCTTTGATCCATCGATCCATTGGTGTGCATGGTAGGGAAATATTTGGATGCTGTTAGTCACGAGAATACAAACTGTGGTGTAAATCCTG
Source organism: Bemisia tabaci (assembly GCF_001854935.1). Classification (NCBI taxonomy): domain Eukaryota; kingdom Metazoa; phylum Arthropoda; class Insecta; order Hemiptera; family Aleyrodidae; genus Bemisia; species Bemisia tabaci. The sequence continues at coordinate 3,717,616 of NW_017547102.1, read as the reverse complement.
CTTCCTTTTGATAGTTTGGCACAACTTTGGTGTCCTTTTATTTATCGACGTAATTTACCTGAATTACATTTATTGATGCTTGGGTCAGATAGATGCACGGACTGATAACCTCACTTCTGAACAAAGACGTCGCTTGAACATTTTAAGAGAAACTAATGAAATAGTGTATCGGGCTCTGGCAGAAGACGTGCAACGTAATAATATAAGTGTGAAAAAATATTAGTTAGCTTCTACAGAGAATTGAACTCTTATAATTAAATCATAAATCTGTGCTCAACTAGTTAGAGTTGGAAGTTGGTAACGAGGCAGGGAAATTTCGTTCCGCTAGACAGGCTGAACTGAACGGAATCGACCAATGGCATTGAACCACTACCGGATTTTTTCTAAAATTCAAAACATTGTAGCTAAAATTTTGAAAGTTATTTGCCGATGCTGAATTATCCGAGCATTGAAACCCTATTAAATGTGGTAGAAATGAAATCCTCATATCTTCAAGCATGATCCTTTGTAGGTTTCATTAGAATCCGTGGCCGCGTAAGCAAGAAATCTGTTGTGAAAGGTGATCATGTCGGTTTCCCGCTACTAAACGGCCCACGTTATAAAAAATATTTGTCATTTTGGGCCTTAAAGTGCTTATAACTTTTTGAAAACTCAATGGATCTGGATGAAACTTTCCCACTTAGTAGGCCCAATTTAGATGCGTCAGTAGACACCAAGATCGTTGGAATCCGTGCCGTCGTTTGGGCTGGGGTCGAGTTCGAACCGAATCAATTTTCAGAATAAGGGAGTTACGTGTGTCTATGGTTGGCTGCCACCTTTTTCGTTTGGAGGCTTTCCAGTGTTGTCGAGTTTAGACTTTGTCCGGAGGTGGCTACCGCCACCCATGATAAAATGTGAAGTAGTTTTAATGATACAGTGACAAATATCGTCGAAGAAGTCGTCGTCTCTCTGACGTAAGGGCGTATCTCGATTCCCTCTTGAGCCCTGATTTGAATACAAACCCATGCTTTCTGTGGTCCATGCGAAAATTGAGATACGCCCTTACATCAGAGAAGCGACGAAATGAGAATGATATGGACGTATTTCTATCAAACGGAACTATGTGCATTATGACATGAGCCCTGCGACCCATAAGAATATATGCATAACAGAGCTCACGTCATAATGCACATAGTTCCGTTTGATAGAAATACGTCCAAATCATTCTCATTTCGTCGTTTCTCTGATGTAAGGGCGTATCTCAATTTTCGCATGGACCACAGAAAGCATGGGTTTGTATGCAAATCAGGGCTCAAGAGGGAATCGAGATACGCTCTTACGTCAGATGAGAGACGACGATTTCTGCGACGATATCTGCAGCATCAAATGTACTCTAAGGAAAGATTTTTCAGTAAACACTAATCGAAGATAGATACAAGAAGCTTCAAAGGCACGCTGAAAAGAAAAAGTCTGTACAGCTGCTCTTCGAAGAGGACATCATGTGTCAAAATAAATTTGGCAAAGGTGGATGCCTCCCGGTTTCATTTTGCCAGTCCTCGCCTATACTACTTGAAATGACAAAGTTCCGCAAATGACATGACGTTCAGGCTTTTTTAGAAGTTTCGTGCATTTTAAGAATGATTCAACCCGGCTTTCAGATGTCAGTCTAGAGATTTTAGATTAGATGGCTAGGAGTATGCTGTGTTTTGCACGTAAGTAAGATAATTTCAGTGGATAAGAGTGCAACCCCTGAAGCAGGAAATCTAGATATATAGTAATGGGTAGTAATATATAGTAACAGGTGTTTGCCATAGCCTCAGCCAGAGGCTCAATTGTACAAATTATAAAATAAAATAATAGGCCAGTCATTCGTAGACAATAAATCGACGGTATATTGCAATGTAACACCCGGTGAATTACGTTTAGCTCCTTTTTTATGTGCGAACTGTTTGGTAAGGTATCAGAAAGAAATGATTAATAAGGTTTGATTGGAACAATACAACACCTGTTTTAATTTGTAAATTTGAATGATAACCAAGGTGTTGTAATGAATATTTATTAATTACTGAGGCACCTTTCGGCTTAGGTACGCCATCTTCGGAGTACATATTCATCGGAACATAAATATGTCACAGTTATTTTACACTACTTGTCACCAGCTTAACAATATATACATCGTGGACATCATATACAAAAAGTCTAAATTACGAGAAAGTTAAATAGTTCAGAGCGTTACTCCTGATAAAATCGTAAACATTCCAACGACAACATGTTTACGATTTTATCAGGAGTAATACGCTCTGAACTATTTAACTTTCTCGTAATTTAGACTTTTCGTATATGATGTCCACGATGTATTATATTGTTAAGCTTGTGACAAGTAGTGTAAAATAGGTAACTGTGATAAATTTATGTTCCGATGAATACGTACTCCGAAGATGGCGTAAACCGAAAGGTGCCTCAGTAAATAATAAATATTCATTACAACACCTTGGTTATCATTCAAATTTACAGAAAGAAATGATTTCATTCTCCGATTTTTTGTGTATTTTCCGAAGGAAATACACTATTGCGTTCTCCCCTGATGTCAGACCTGGACCAAAGACCATGTAATGAGTATCGATCATGGGTCGTAGATTACGAATATGCATGCCGTTTGAATTCATGTTTTATATATATATATATATACACACTTATATATGTATGTATTTCCGACTCATCGTGGTTTTTCCGATTTTCGCTGGGTTATATTTCCCTCATTTTAAAAAAGTTCCGGGTGAAACTTTTTGCGATGTATAGTAGAGGAACAGGACTACCATTCTGCGAAAAAAAAACGGAGATCGAAGTATTACATTTCGAATGGTGGGGGCGAGAAGTGGGGGGAGGTTCAATTTTGTGGGCGCGATAACTCGCGCAAATTAAAAGCTTCCCCCCTGAAATTTTTATAGAAGGAAGATCTTACTTAGTTCTAGGCTGGTATTGAATTTGAGCGAAATCGGTCGAGCCGTTTAAAAATGGCGAGCTTTGAAAGTTTTAGGCGGAAGGGTGTGCGGCAAAAGAGGAGGGAAGCCGCACAGTGGTTCACGAACTGAAAGTTGGTGGACAAGACGGCAATGTTGTCGCACAGTGGGTCAAAAACTGAAAGTTGGTGGAAAAGACGGCAATGTTGTCGCACAGTGGGTCACGACCTGAAACTTGGTGGACAAGACGGCAATGTTGTCGCACAATGGGTCACGAACTGAAAATTGGTGGATAAGACGGCAATGTTGTCGTACAATGGGTCACGAACTGATAATTGGTGGACACGATGGCTTTATTGTCGCACAGTGGGTTACAGACTGATAATTGTTTTTTTTTAATTTGACACTCAAACTAAAAAAAAATACACTAAAACGCGCGCGANCCCCCCCCAAAAACCGGCGCGGGGCGAAGCGGAGCGCCGGTTTTTTTTAACATTAAATATAGCCATTTCAGTACAACTCATCAATGCAAAATTGCTACTCCTGGTTAATATTTGGTCACTAAACCATGAAGGAGTTTTGACTTGTGGATGCATTTTCCTGAGGGTAAATGACGCGTAGAACACGATGCGCACATTGAAAACAGGAAATGTAACTCGAAACCGAAAAATACGCGGCTTAAAATACACGACTCGTCCGCAAATTTAATACGCCCCGATTTCGCGCCAAACCTAATGATGTCATCCAGTGCCAAGCAGAAGCGAGCACGGGTTTCTACGACATGAGTCAAATGTCTTTCTTCTCTTCGTATATATAAAACCAATAGGAATGCTGGAGATCTCGTGTTATCATTTATCAGATGTAAACATACCTCAATTCTATAATTAAATTTGTTTAATTTATGTGTTTATAATGATTAAAAATTATGTCGTGAGAAAAAAATTGTAGATAATGGGTGATTACTTGCCTCAGTAATTGCCCACACGTGAAACTTGATTAAGTATACCTGACTTGCCAGGGCATTTAAATATGCCTAGTTGACGGAACCTCTTTGTCTTTTTCTTTTCCATTTTTTAGTTACTTCTAGCGCTCCATTTTAGTAACATTCTGATATTCACTGAGTTTTTCGAGTGCCAAACTTGTTTCAAAGTATTCAAAGTATTGCTCATCATATTTAATTCCTGAACGTAAATGTAATTCGGTCGGCGTCGGTGTTGCCCAGGGATGCCTTGAAGTGAGAGGAAGTATTTATCTTTACCTGGTTGAAGTTTTTGGTGAATCGCAACAGCTTCATGACTGTGACGGTTGTGATATTTTAAGCGGTAAGAGCTGAAAATGTGGCTTAATACATCGACCTACACAATTCAACCGACAGAATTCGTTGAGAGCACTTTTTTCCATTATACTAGGTAAAATGTGAAATGTTTTGTTACACATTTTACAAATGAATCGTTCATGACTGAAATTGGACACTTTTCGTAGAATTACCCCTATGTAACGTAACATGTCATGTAAACAATAAACAAATCCACTTATCTTTGTACAAATAATGCGAATTTTATTCCGAACGGCAGGCAAAACAAAAAACGGAGAAAGGATCGCGTATAATTAAATACGCTACTCTTTCCGTTTGGCAATGAAGTTAGGGGAAACAATACTGTATACGTACTATCTTCATCGAGATTGATATTTGGAGAATGATCTACATCTTCCGCCAAAACAATGATATGAACTGTATTTACAAAAGTATTATTCTTTTTTTTTTTTTTTAATCTTTATTTCATTTCTCCTACTTTATAGTATTAGGAAATTTTACTTGAACATCTATTTACATAACTTAAGTCTAACTGGTGGATCAAGGATAGTAATTACTAAATTAATGAGACATTAAAACCGCTTGAGGAGCTTGAGGACTGTTGAGCGATCTAGTCGCGGCACAAGACTCAACTAATCTCGTATTATAGCGGCGGATATTAGGTCAAAAATGGGTATCAACTGAGCTTTTAATACTTCCCAGGTAGTTTGAATTTGTAGCCATACGAAGAACATATCGACGGTGTAAGTCCGCAGTTATATATCTCGTTTGCGATGTCCGAAAATCTCCGCCTCTATGTTATTCTTTTAAAGGAGATCAAATTGACATAATTCCTTGAAATTTTTGCAGAATTCTCTTCGCACAGAGAAAAAAAATCACGGCAGTTTTAAAGAATTGCCGTAGAGTAATTTTCCGTTGAAAAAATAAAGTATGACAGGATGTCTGCACCGAGTTATGTGATTGCCGACTTACACCGTCGATATACCGTATAGATTCATTTCCGTTTCCGTCTCGATCACAAAATCTTATTCACCTATATACACAACTATTCTTTGGCCATTGGCCACTGCTGCTAATTCATAGAGTGCACTTTGTACACACGTATCTAGATGGTAAAAAATGCCATAAAACCCGTGAAAAATACCTAAATGAACTCGAGTCTGATTTTCAAACGAATCTGTTGCAGTTTTTGTGAGTTTGACAGCAATGCTGACACCGATTGAAGGTCCTTATCAAAATAGAATATGGAAGATAGGATTCAATACAGGTGATCTCGTGGTGGTTCCGTCGGTGGGCAACTTTGATGCATCTCCGTACCACTGGATGTTCGCCGTGTCTAATACGGAACTGGCGGGGATCTCTGTGACAAAGAGGTCGTTCTTTAATCGCAGGGCTCACATCGTTATTTTCAATCAGGATCTGCGGGACCAAATTTGGAGAACAAAAGCCAGCCGAGTGCCCCACATCCTCGGTCGACCCGACATGAGCCGCAAAGGAGCCATCATCGCTAAACGACTAAGTGATAAAAAGGTACATCTTGCTTTTGTTCTTTTTTTTCGGATACAGTGAATTATTTGAGAGAGCACACTAATACACGATGGAGGACTACGAATACACAACACACCTGCAGCGTGGTTGTTGACATTTTGTGTTACCCGACCGGTGACCCGATTGAAATTTATGTCAGCACGACAAAACATCGAAAATCGATAAATTACACGGCCCAGATGTGGCTGTCTAGTGTCTTGCCTTATCTTGCCAAAAAGCCACATTCAGTTTCAACAATTAGGCTGCGAGTATAACAAATAAAGGAAATGACAGGAAGAGGCACTACCCGACGGGCGACGCTTGAGAGGCAGGGGCTGAAAAGGATAGACACATACGAGGCGCGGCTGAAAACTAACGCCTCCAAGCTCAACTTGAAAATCATTGAAGATTTTGGCAATAACTAAAAAAGTTCTATAAGTAGACGCAATTACCCATCTAACCGTCCATCGGTTTGCAAAATTGAACAACTTTCGACGTTACAGCGTTGCCGTACTTCCGACATGTCCTCTCCGACATGTTGAAGGAAGATGTCGAAGGTGACAAATAAGGCTGTCAACCCTTACAGGTGCGGCAGATTTTAAAATACCTGAAAATACCAATTTCGGCGAATTATGCGGGACGTTAAAACTTTTTAAATCCAAGATTCGAAAAATAGAACCAGCACGCACCAAATTATTGTAACAGCATGATTATGCCCGACCTCATGCAGCCGTCAAACTTCAGCCCACATTGAGCGCTTGGATTTGGAGACCATTCCTTATCCTCCATACAGTCTTGACTGGGCGCCATAACTGCCGTGATACCGAAGAGAGCCGTAAGTGCAAAAATGAGAAGCTTCTGACAAGAAAATTTTCTTGAAAGAAGCCTCCGTTCTTTGTCAAATTGCCACTAATCGTCCGGAAGACTCCTAGAAATCGTATGGATGATTAAAAATCGACTGCTTTTATTTCCATTACATAAAAAGGGTATTTTTCATTCTCATGCTAGGTTATATTGTTAGGCAAGACAGCCGTACGTGCTATCTTCTGCATGCTTTCGTGGTTGCGTTTTGGACGCACAACAAACACATTTTCAGGTTAGGAACTGGCAGAGGAGGGTGGCACTTTAGGCCTTATCTCCACGAGCCGTTTCACGAGATTTGTCCCAGGGAAAAATCCCACTTACGAAGTTGGGAAAAATATTGAGTTAATCAATATTTTTCCCAGTACCAAGTATGGTACTTGTACCCCTAGGACCCACTGAGAGAAGAAGAAGAAGTGAAAACGAATTGTGCGATATTTTATTCATTACTACATTGTTAATGTTTGTTTAGTTAAAATAATGTGTCTAATTGTCAATTTAGTGCAATTATTATTTCAATCCCGGTTAAATACCCGACTTTAACCAATTTATCTTCCCGCGAAAACTAGTCGCAGGACTGTATGAGCCCCGTCCCGTGGAGACGGTAACTGGGAAAAATCCCAGAAGTTTCATTCCTGCGATTCGAACTTGGGACAAATCCCATGAAAACGTCCCGTGGAGACAAGGCCTCACTGGAAAGCACTGTTTTCATTGGCTCTCATGCACCTGCGGCTGTCTTGAAAGAAACTATGTCATATTGTCATCGAAGTCAAAGCCGGGGTGCAAAAGTGGATTCAAAATCTACCCGATTAATTTTTTCGACGGGATTCAGCATTCAACAATTCCTTGAGAACAGGCAAAAATACGTTGAAGTTAACAAGGAATTCATCCAAAAATAATTGTAATTATTTTTGGATTCCTTTAAATGCTCTTGAATACAGTCAACCATTTTCTCTCGTACTTTGCTCGTTTGGTTTATCTCATTCAATTCGTCCGATTTTAGCGAGGCAGAGTTACAACTTGCCATCGTAACATTATCCTTCAACATGTTGCATGGAGAGAACATGTCGGAGGCTTATTGGCAACGCCGTAACGTCAAAAATTGTTCAATTTTGCAAACCGATACACCGTCAGAAAGTTAATTGCGTCTACTTTCAGAAAATCTTTAGTTTTTGCCAAAATCTTTACTGGTTCTCGAGTAATGAGCTTTGAGGCGTTACTTTTCAGCTAGGCCTCGTAATTAGAATATCCAATAGTTCTGCGGGAAATTGATCAGCTGCGCAACCGTCACAAGTGAGAAAGTGTTCGAAGACTACGGCATCTGAAATATTATTCTTATTACCTCGCTCTATAACTATGATATACTATTATAACGTAACGCCACACAGCCTAACGCTGGGCGTGTCCGCTACTCTTTCCACTACATTACCCTATACCTAGTTCTTTCTGCGCCTACTCACTTCTCTATTCTTTCGTATACAGAGGTCTTTCTCCTCCGCCATTTTCCTATCAGGGGTTTTGCCACTTTTTGTCGACTTTTTGTTCATGCTAGTTTCCTTTGAGACTATGCGATTTATTCTTTTGTGTTCTTCGTAGTTTAGCTAAAGGTTTTTCTTCTTCTTTCCGTTCTTTCATTTCTGCTTTTTTTACTTACTCGTGTGATTCTGACAATGAGACAGTGGATATTTTGACAGTGGGTCGTGAAGTAATCTTAATAAAATTGTTTAGTTTTTCTCATGGTAAAGTATCATTATTATTGACACCCAGGATGATTCTAAGCATATTATTTCTCGTGAATCACTCTTTATAAAAATGTTTTCTTTCTTATTATACAGTATCATTATTATTGACTTCTTTGAATAATAATTCTAAATTTACATCATAAAATTTCTATATTTCATATCCTTCGCTTTTGCAATCGCTTTTGCATACAATACCTCATTCAAAATTAGCGTCAGCTTTATGCTGATTTGAAATGAACGTTGGCTACACCAACTTTCTGTTTATTCAAAATCGGTCATTTCCAACCGTATGTACAGGGTGATCCAGGGTTAAACGGCCAGATTGCAGGAGCGTGCGCTCTATGAGCCAAAATAAGACTTTTTTTCTGTGTTAAGTTTTTTTCCAAAAGTGCCCCCAGTCGGAGCTACGCCCCCCCCCCCCTCCGATTTCAGAAAGTAAATAATTTTTCCTGAATTTTGGCAACGGGTGTAAACCAAATCTCATGCAAATTTGAACTCTCATGTGCTTTTATGTTCTGGATTCATAGATGATTTTAAAAAAAATCGAAATTTCAATTTAGGGGGGGGGGGGGTTTGGGGATTAATTCGCTCCTGCAGTTTGGTCGATTAACCCTGGATCACCCTGTATACCCTTTTACCTTCAAAGACCACCATCTTTGATTTGCGACACCACGGTTGACCAAGGTGATTTTTTAACTTCAAAAATGTATTTGAAATTTACGACCAAAATTACTAAATAAATGATATCTCACTTGACGATGTATGTACATTTTAAAATATGAACATCGTGGATAGTCACATCATGACCGCCGTTATGGATGCTAGGCACCTTCAGGAGGAGCGAGGAGGTGTGCAGGATTATTCTTTGACCGTAAGTACTTTAAAAGTGGAAAGACAGTGACTTGAGGCAGATCAATACTGGATCGTTTCGCCGTTCTCGAGCAATTTGGCATTGGCGCCTTTTAGTGTCCGTATTATTTTCCATCGACATCTTTTCATAAACTGGTTTTACTAATGCTCCGTCTAGAACTGCGACAATTCATTTTGGTAGTTTCCCTGCGTGCATTTGCTACGGTTGCCATGGTTGCTAGGGTCTATACCCTTATACCATCTGAAAATTCCAGAAATCGATGGGTCCGCAGTCCGCACCCTCCTAAGATAACGTTGAGCATATTAACGTACCTATGATACGTTTGTCGCCAAAAATATAAGGCACTCTATCTTCAGGGGAATTCCACATGCTAAGTCTCTACATATTATAAATCCGTTTATTTCTAAACTTGCTATTAAGAACACTACTTGATTTTTTACAGGTTTATTTCAACATACTTCGTTGTAACTGTGGGCATTATACCGACTACTTTGCATACGGAAGAGTATACGGAATAAAAGGAAAAATTACACACTTGCCGATCAACAAGAGTTGTCCTCTTTATAATGTAATCACCGAAGACACTGATGTTACATCAGAGAACTTCAAGCTAGTGGACGGGTATGGTAGAAAGTTTGACTTGCTGCCGTACAAGGAAGAAATGGCACCTTAGGGGACTGAACAAGATTAAAAGAGAAAAAAAAGAGTAAATAATATCAGTAAAACAAGATAGCCACGAATCGCATTGCTGCATTTAAAAAAAAGTGTGTTGCGTGCTGCACAACAGATTGGTCCGTTCACTTCATTCTCCGCTAGAGTATCAAGTTTTTAGTAGGTACCATGAGTCACGAAACGAAAATCACGGACTGCACTGTTAAATTATGGACATGAATACTATATACTGTAACACTGATTGGTCCTTATACTTCATTAATGGAAAAAAATTCAGTTTTAGCGTGACCCAGGAGTCACGACACCATAATCACGAACTCCACTGTTAAGTTACGAAAATAAATATTACATGCTGTACAACTGATTGGTCTGTTCACCTCTTTTATCGCAAAATTGTCCGTTTCTGACGGAACTCATTAGTCACGACACGATGATCGCTCCCTGCACTGTTAAGATACGAAAATAAATAATAACAAGTTGGTATCTGCTATCGCCACGCGATAGCAATACTCGTCATGGGAACTTGAGAAATGTGTGATAAATCACTTAGCATTGGGTACTATTATTATTATCTGCTGTTGATTTAGCAGAAGTCAAAATATTTACCCATAGTTGATAAAATTGCAGAAGTTGTTCCTTTTTTGCGGCATAACGGCAATTTGTCTTCTTCTTTTTTTTCACAAAAGTTCAAGAGATTAACCCCCTGCGAAAGTATGAAAAATTCGCTGTGCAGAATTTTTTTATTTTTGTTTTTTTTCGCAATAGTTTAGTGAAAAATGTGTTCTGCGGAAACTTTAGTTTTTTTTGCAAAAGTTTGAGAGCTGAATCCCGAAAGTCAAAAAGTTGCTGTCTTCTAGTCTTCACGTCACTTGGGTTACTTTTTGTTACTTTTATCTTCTGTTTTGAAATGATTTAGGCAAATTCTCGGAAAATTCTGGGAGAAACTGTTGTTTGGCATCCAATGGATCCATCAATCCGCAATATCTAACGTATGGCGGAGGGAAGGATTTTTTACTTTTTTATTTCTCCTCCAGATATTCGATATATTCACGACCAGGGACGGGAAAATTTTTATCGAGAGAGTGGAGCACGGAATTTCCACGCCTCGCTGAAATTCCCTCTCCGCTCCTAATAATAGTTTCTCCACCCCTAAAAAAGTTTCTCCACACCTAAAAAAATTTCTCCACCCCTTAAAAAATTGCTACACACCTGAAAAAGTTTGGCCGACCCTCGGGAATTTCTTTCTCTCCCCACTAAAATCGCTCTCCCTCGTGAGAAATTACGTCTTCCCCCTGAAGATAGGTTATAGTACAAACGGCGTTCCATTGTGAAGCGCCGCTTATCACGCGCAGTGCAGGTGGTAATCAGACCCCGACGGCATTTAGTTTCAGTCCAGTAATCACGGCTGTTAATCACAAGAGATAAGAGTGTAGCTCGCTGTCAGCTACTAATCTCTCAATCAATCGGTTTATCATTAGATGCGGAGTTGCAATTACAAAAATCGATCAGAAAAAGTGCACAGAAAGTACATTAACGGCACTAAAAAACGGTAAGTATCTTGATATAAACTGGATCTTGAGGTAAATGTTTTCACTGAGTAAGGTGTTTATACTAAAAACACTACGAGGCAAGAAGAACTGGGTCTAAAAACGCGTATTAACAGCACAAAAGAATTTTGGAGCGGGAGCTGCCCGACTGGCGACCGCTCTACTCAGAAGCGACGATGCAACTCCCCATGGAAACTACAAAAAACCACAAAAAACTTTCAGATTCTAAGGGGTAAAGAATCCGGCCAAAGTCTTAAACTTGTTGAACCAAATTTTCTTATTACTCCTAAAAGAAAATTAAAAATTATACTTCACCGAAAATCGAATGTGGGCCCCTTCATTTATGAGTGATGCAACAGTCATGACGTGTAAGTATGTTTAGCCCTTGCAGGAGCCCTATTCCTCACGTATTTGCATTTTTATCTAAAGTAAAAAAAAATAGTCGGTATGGATTGATCTGAGCCTTCTATGTGCTCCAAAACAATATGAAATATTTTATCGCACAAAGTCCAATATTTTTCGATTCAGGTCCTACAAATGCTTTTATAAGATCATGAAAAAAAATACTCAATCGGCTGGCTAAAGTCCAGTATTTTTCTTGAGAATAGTCTCCTCCTTCAATGAGTGATGCAACAATTGCGAAATTTTTGTATGAAAAGCCCTTGCAGAAGCCTTTTTATTTGACTCAGCTAAATTTTGAAGAATCACTGACGTGTCCGCAAAAATGCGTAAAAAAGACGGGTCACTGAAATTAATGCTTCATAGAGATATCTGAGGATCCATGTCAAAACCCTCTTACCTATTCTACTCTGCGCAAAAAATAAAAACGCTATTTTCAACTATGATTTTTGTTTTTTTAAATCTTCATTAATTTTCTCTTAAAACAATTTTCAATATCTAGGTAATCTGGAGTCCTTTTCGTGATGATCAGTTCATTATGCAGTGGTATATGATACAATGTTATGATAGCTTCCATTTACATGCATATGAAACTGCAGCATCATAAGTTGAGATTAAAAATATTATACAATAAATAAGTTTTGGGAGAAAGCAAAGGAAGAATGATACGCTCGAAAAATACGCTGCAAGCAATCTTCCAGCAAGCAGAGGGGACAAATACTAATGATTACAGTAATAGCATTTTTGCGGACACGTCAGTGATTCTTCAAAATTTAGCTGAGTCAAATAAAAAGGCTTCTGCAAGGGCTTTTCATACAAAAATTTCGCAATTGTTGCATCACTCATTGAAGGAGGAGACTATTCTCAAGAAAAATACTGGACTTTAGCCAGCCGATTGAGTATTTTTTTTCATGATCTTATAAAAGCATTTGTAGGACCTGAATCGAAAAATATTGGACTTTGTGCGATAAAATATTTCATATTGTATTGGAGGACATAGAAGGCTCAGATCAATCCATACCGACTGTTTTTTTTTACTTTAGATAAAAATGCAAATATGTGAGAAATAGGGCTCCTGCAAGGGCTAAACATACTTACACGTCATGACTGTTGCATCACTCATAAATGAAGGGGCCCACATTCGATTTTCAGTAAAGTATAATTTTTAATATTCTTTTAGGAGTAATAAGAAAATTTGGTTCAACAAGTTTAAGACTTTGGCCGGATTCTTTACCCCTTGGAATCTGAAAGTTTTTTGTGGTTTTTTGTAGTTTCCATGGGGAGTTGCATCGTCGCTTCTGAGTAGAGCGGTCGCCAGTCGGGCAGCTCCCGCTCCAAAATTCTTTTGTGCTGTTAATACGCGTTTTTAGACCCAACGCGTTTTNATTAATAGGGGGTGATTCAGTTTGCAATCAATAAAAGTTACCTGATGTTTTGGTGAGTTTAAACTTCTCTCGTTGAAATAGGGTACCTACATAATGTTTTAAAAACTGATGGATTAGTAATTAATTGTCATTGTGTAGGCTACTTCAGATGAACTTTTTTTGCCGCATGAATTATTCCTTACTCATAAAGTTTCAACATTAATTCTGCAATTTTTACTGCGTTTAACTCAACTGTTGGACATACTTACATTCAGCCACTAAAATTTTAAATTAAATAACAGTGCGACCATTGAGTGGAAAGTCCATTCAAAGAGTTAAAATTGTTTTTTTTTTTTGGTTCACTCATTATAGAAAGTATTTTCAGTAAGAGGTATTTAATTTATCAATAAAAGTGTGCGTCAAGCCAAGCTCCATCGGCCACAAAAGTACTTTTTCTTTTAACAGAGTATAACGTCTAGGAATGTGACTTGAAACATGAAGATAAGAAGATTGTACATAGTATATTGACGCTAGCGGAGAATATTTTGATTTTTTTTGCTTAGAGTCGCTTCACCACATAATTTGTCGCATCGTGTAACTGGCATGAAGTAAGTATAAATTGTAATGGAGTCTTTTGATTCATGAAAGATAATGAAGGCTACCTCTCAGTTACCTGGTAGTTCAAGAATTCCTAGTAATTTTGTTGTCCACTGTCGGACTAAAAACACCACCCCCAAACTCTTCATCAGAGCATGTTCCGCAGTTGGTACCTAGGCGCAAACTTTTTGATCATAAACGCTGCCGATTGGTCTAATCTTTTTTGGCTTTGATTCACCCGATTACATTTATTCCATTAAGAACTGGGTAGGCACGCGAACCATACATAGACCAAAACGCTCAATTAATTTCAGAGTGCACTGTTTCACTGGAGTAATAATTATGCTAGAAACTCACTAGGTAAAGATGGAATACTTCTGTGACAGAACAACCTACAACACCACAATATTCTCACATCAAGAGTGGCGGTAGCCACCCCCGGTCGAGGAAAATGACGACCTACTAAAGTCCCTATAGCAAAGGGGTGGCCGACACTCTTAGTCACACATGACTCCCTTAATCTGAAAATTGATTAGATTTAGAATGGAATTCAGAGCAAACGGCGGCACGGATTCCAACAATCTTGGTGTCTATGGACGCAGCTAAGTTAGCCGGATCCGGATCGCTCGATTTCGTCCCGAGTCCGATTCCGTCCCGAAATTAAAACCAGATACCGATTCCGTCCCGGAAAAATAATTTCTAAATACAAGCGGCAACATCGCAGCAATTTGAAGGTATCCATAAAGCTGTGCGCGAAGTTTTTCCCGGATGTCTTATCAGTGGTTGCCGTTTCCACTCGGGGCAGGCGTGGTGGCGAAAAATTCAGGAAGTGCGTTTAACTCCTTTTTTTCCGAGACCCTTCTTCAGAAATCGGTACTTTTTTGCGTCGTTTTATCGGGTTACCCTTCCTGGACCCGTCGGAAGTAGGGGATGCTTTCGTGGATTTTTTTACGTCGGTTCAGCCACAGTGTGACGAACTAACAGAATTTTGTGATTATTTGACGGACAATTATATTACGCCTGATGCTCGTTTCCCACCATGCATTTGGGCTGAGAAAAGTGCAGCGCCAACAAAAATCACCAACGCATGTGAGAGTTTCCTTTCCCGTTATAACTCCACTTTTTATAAAACCCATCCAGATCTGTACAGTTTCGTCGGTGTGCTGAAACAAGTTTTTAAAGATTCCAAAATTTTAATCAACTCTGCGAATAAATCTGAGGCCACTCTGCAATCTAAAACTTTGAAAAAAATGAAGGCCATACAAGCGAGCATCACCAAACTCTTCGGTGATAGCAGTGGAGATTCTCTATCCAAATTTATTTGCGCTGTTTCCCATAAAAATACGCCTAACATGTTTCTGTAATATTTCCATTTTTATTTATTTATGTTTTTTTACCGTTTGACGCACCGCGGGCTCTTCACACCCGATAAGTTTACACTTCTCAAAATTTTTGCTCAGAAGCGGGTTCTCAACGTAATCGCATGGTGAGTTTCTTTTATCACTTCCTAATTCTTCTATTGTGCTACCATTTAAATTGCTGCGATGTTGCCGCTTGTATTTAGAAATTATTTTTCCGAGACGGAATCGGAATCTGGTTTTAATTTCGGGACGGAATCGGACTCGGGACAGAATCGGGGGACGGAATCGGGCTACGCCCAGCCGGATGGCATTTAAGGGGTTATTATCTAACAGTCGGTAGCTGCACCACCAGTGTAAGTCCATAGCATAACCTCACTATTTGATGTGTTTACATCAAGTTTTCAAATGTTAAAATGGAGAAGGAATGGGCGCTACGTACTTACTTGGCCCAGCGATTTATGCAGCAATATAAATTCTTGATTTTATAGTAATCATCAAGCTGAGAAAATAGAACGAGTACATACCTTTCATGAAAGACTTTCTTTACACATTGACTGGCCATATGGTGTTTCTAACAACTTCTGACGCAAAATCAAAGAGACTCGAAGAAAACCAAATTTGAGCTAATACTCATCGTCAAAGATCTCTGATTTAGGGACATAAAGTTGACTTAGTGATTGAATTATACCTTGCACATCCCCATGATGTCTTCGATGTAAACAAGCAACGGTAAGAGGCGAAAGCTTTCCCAGATAAGTCGTGAAGAACACAAGATCTTAATGTCAATAACATACACTTACGAAAAGCACAAGCACTCCAGAGCACGTAGGTTGAAAGCAAAATTTAAAGCGAATAAATTTTGGTCAGGGCATGGTGACCGTGTCGCATGTAGTGTGATGGGCGAAGGCTCATATTACAGTAATTTTTAGATATTTTCTTGAGACTGATAGGGTCCACCGAAAACAACTACATCTCTTCAAGATATGGAAACTAGCATTCGTGACTTGAGGAAAACAATAATGTAATTAAAAACTGAGAGTAATTGGCTCTCCCTTTGATCCATCGATCCATTGGTGTGCATGGTAGGGAAATATTTGGATGCTGTTAGTCACGAGAATGCAAACTGTGGTGTAAATCCTGCTTCCTTTAGATAGTTTGGCACAACTTTGGTGTCCTTTTATTTATCGACGTAATTTACCTGAATTACATTTATTGATGCTTGGGTCAGACAGATGCACGGACTGATAACCTCACTTCTGAACAAAGACATCACTTGAACATTTTAAGAGAAACTAATGAAATAGTGTATCGGGCTCTGGCAGAAGACGTGCAACGTAATAATATAAGTGTGTAAAAATATTAGTTAGCTTCTACAGAGAATTGAACTCTTATAATTAAATCATAAATCTGTGCTCAACTAGTTAGAGTTGGAAGTTGGTAACGAGGCAGGGAAATTTCGTTCCGCTAGACAGGCTGAACTGAACGGAATCGACCAATGGCATTGAACCACTACCGGATTTTTTCTAAAATTCAAAACATTGTAGCTAAAATTTTGAAAGTTATTTGCCGATGCTGAATTATCCGAGCATTGAAACCCTATTAAATGTGGTAGAATTGAAATCCTCATATCTTCAAGCATGATCCTTAGTAGGTTTCATTAGAATCTGTGGCCGCGTAAGCAAGAAATCTGTCGTGAAAGGTAATCATGTCGGTTTCCCGCTACTAAACGGCCCATGTTACAAAAAATATTTGTCATTTTGGGCCTTTAAGTGCTTATAACTTTTTAAAAACTCAATGGATCTGGATGAAACTTTCCCACATAGTAGGCCCAATTTAGGTGCGTCAGTAGACACCAAGATCGTTGGAATCCGTGCCGTCGTTTGGGCTGGGGGCGAGTTCGAACCGAATCAATTTTCAGAATAAGGGAGTTACGTGCTGGTTACGTGTGTCTATGGTTGGCTGCCACCTTTTTCGTTTGGAGGCTTTCCAGTGTTGTCGAGTTTAGACTTTGTCTGGAGGTGGCTACCGCCACCCATGATATTGTTACCAATAGAGAGTTGTCTTTTATGGTTATTTTATGGGGGATTCTAAAAAAGTTATCAACATAAACTAAAACATGAGGTATGATTGATCCTTGTCTTCTTGGTCTATAGCGCTGTCTATCAATATCAAGAATTAGCCCGCAGCCCAAAGCTCAAGGCTCGATTCGCTCCCTGAAGCGAAGCTAATCAAAGCTCACCTGCAGAGAAGAACACGCATCGATTAGGAGACATCTAGAAGGCACGAAATACACCAATCACCAAGGGGAGGGGGGTTAAAAAGAATCCGTGCTACCCCCTCCCTTCCCTTTGGAGAGACAAGGAGCGGAGAGAGGGAAAAGAGGCGTAAAAAACCTCCGGAGGGAGAGAGAGAGGATGCCCCGGAGCCCGAACGAACGCGGAAGGAGGCGGAAAAAATACAGCGCTGCATTGAAATTGACAGGACAATAACAAGCGATCAAAAGCGTGACAAATGACTTGTAACCGCCAATTAATCTTCCCACCCCCCCCCACCCCCACCCCCGCACAACGACGACGATGAGATCGTGCATTGCGGCGCCTCGTGTAATTAGTGGAAAGTGAGGCGGCGGTCGCGGTTGTGAGGGTGTGTCCTCCTGTGTGTCGCCTCTGCGTGTGTGCGTGAGCATATAGGTGGCAAGTCTGAAAACGCTTGTTCAAAACATGCATCAGATCGAGGTTTCCATACTGCCGTGCTAAGGAAAAACGCCGTATAAACCTTTAGACGTTGCCAAATTTCCATTCATAAAACACGAATTTCCTGGTAGACTTATGAATATTTTCCTCTCGATTTTTCAGACGATTTTGTTCTTAATTTAATCTAAAATATCTGAAAATTTCAAGGAGAAACATTCATAACTTTCCTCATAAATAAACATTTTAACGAAGGAAATTTGGCAACTCTCGAATGTTCATACGGCGTTCTTCCTTAGCACGGCAGAACTACACCACTCTGCTGTGGTGAGGAAGAACGTCGCATGAGCCTTCAGACGTTGCCATATTTCCTCCGATAAAAATCAAATCCGCCGCAAAAATTGTGAATATTTTTTTTTTTCAAATTTTTCGGACAGTTTTGCTTGCGATTAAGTCTAAAGTATCTGGAAATTTCAAGGAAGAATATGCCCGACTCTCCTCAGAAATTCATGTTTTATCTGAGGAAATTTGGCAACTCCCGAATGTTCATACGGCGTTTTTCCATAGCACGGTAGAACAGCAAACCTTCAAGTTTCAGGAAATTCCTAGTCGCGAAAATAATTCTGAGTAATCAATTTATATGATGGAAGATCGTATAATTAGATTCAGCGCAAGCGTAATACATTTTTTTATTTTTACCTGGAATTTCAAATTTACCTGAATTTTTTTACCTAGTGAGAGATCAATCTAGGCGTCCGGTAAGGGGAGGTTTGAGGGACACCCGAGACTCAGGTGAGGACCCACGAAGTTTTCCATGAGACGGGAAGAGGTTACTTTTGCGCCATGTCAGTTTGCCTTCAAATCTGTGTGTAGGCAATACGAGCGCCCACGTGGTCGAATAGTGGTATCATCCCCCATATGCTTGACAGTCAGAATGTTTCTGTAGGCGCAAATTTCCTGATGATATGCCTTTCGGTCGCCAGAAGGGGCTGGAAATGAAGAAAAGAGAAAAAAGTAGAGGATGGTAGAAGGAAGGAGAAGAGAAAAAAGGAAAGAAGAAAAAGTAGATAGAAAAATAAGATAATAGGAAGCAGAATAAGAAAAGATAGAGAAGGTGCCGAAAAGACGAAAAAGTAGAAGAGAAGAAGCAAAAAAGATGAAAAGAGATAGAAGAATAAGAGGAGGAGAGAAAAGGAAGGGAAAAAAGAGAAATAATATGATGAAGAAGAATATGAAGATGAAGATAAAGATAATAAAAAAAGGAAAAAGGAAGGAAAGAGAATAAATAGGAGGAGGTTGAAAAAAAGGTTGTTGAAAAGGTGAAATTGCGAACAAAATGATGCAAAAAATCAAAAAGAAAATATTCATATGCGTACCAGGAAATTCTACTTTAATCAAAGGAGATTTGGCAACGCCTGAAGGCTCAAACGGCATTTTTCCTTAGCACAGTAGTATAGCCAGCGATACCTTTTTCATCTCGTTATTTTATCGATTTACAATATCCGAACGGTTCTCGGGAATTTGTTTTCGTGAGAAAGTTTCGCGGTCCATGCTTTCAGGGCTGCGGTCGAGAAATCACTGGTTAGTAACTGAAATATGTTGGGAGAGAATTCTCACCCTCCTTCACACCCGTGTCCAACGGTTTCAGCAAAGACTATTTCGAGAAGTCGCTCCCTAGTTCCCGCGGTGAGAAAAGTTTGCGGTGCTCAGAATTGAAACAGATTGTGTCCGCAATTAAACAGCCCATTTATATCGTCGGCGCCTCTCCTCTCCCCCTCCTAAGCGCCCTGTCAACCCCCGCCTCCGCCCTGTTGCCTGATTGGAGGCGAAATCTTTAAACAGAACGTAGATTCAATGGTGTTGTGTTCTGCCATGCCAGGGAAAAACGCCGTATGAGCCTTCAGGCGACGCCGAAATTTCTTGGATAAAATACGAATTCACAAGGAAATTTGTGAAGATTTTTCCTCCAATTTTTCAAAGAATTTCGTTTGTAGCCAGCTCTGAATTATCTGTAAATCTCAAAAGAAAATATTCACAACTCTTATCAAATTCAAACATTTTATTGGAGGAAAAACGCCGTACGAGCCCTCAGACGTTGCCAGATTTCCTTCACTAAAATGGGGATTTCCTGGAAAACTTGAGGATATTTTTCTCCTAATTATTCAAAGACTTTTAACTCGCAATTTAAACTACAGTATCTGAAAATTCAAAGGAAATATATTCATGACACTTTTCGAAAATTAGCATTTTATCAGGAGAAATTTGGCAACTCTCGAATGCGTATACGGCGTTTTTCCTTGGCACGGCAGTAAAGGAAATTGATAATTGGGAGTGCGCCTCCCTTAAACTTGGTGATCGAATTTAGTCATTCTTCGGCTTATTCTTCTTCTTCCTAGCCGTCTCGTTATCCTTTTACTGCGTACTCTTCGTTATCGTCTTCTTTATATTCTTCCCTTTCTCTTCCTTGCCTTCTTTTCGTTTTCTTCTCTCTTCTTTTTCATTTTCTCCCAAGTGGCAGTGATCGCGATAAGTCACGATTTGATCAGAGAACGTATCTTAATTTTATTGACGTCGATTAATGCAAAATTATCGGATAGAAAATTGTGATTTAATTGAATAAATTTGCAATTAAATTGAGATTTTATCGACGGTGATATCGCAATATTATCGAACAAAAAAGCGTGATAATGTATCACGCGTTTATCGAAATTTTACTTTAATTTATCACTGATAAATTGAAGCTGGCTGATAATTTCGATTTTTTCGAACGCGATTTTATAGAGATAAAAGTGCGCAAAGGTCGAGGATAATCGCTTGCAATTAGAAGTTGATGGTCCTAGCGATCTCATCGTAAATAGTCGCGACTCAATTTCAAACCATCGCAAATTTTTCGATGAAAAATGCTACTGGGGAAAAGGAACGTAGATTCAATAGTGTAGTAGAAAATTTAAAATTGGGAACCCTCAAACCCCTGATAAAAATTGGCGATAAGAGCTGCGTTTCAAAATACCATAGGAATTCTTATAGCCGGCTAAAGAAGGCTACAGAAAATCATATAGCTGGCTGTAGAATTCGGAGAAAATCATGCGGCCGGGCTATACGAAGCGATAAAAAAGTATGCAGCTGGGATATAGTTCCTATCGCCGGGCTTTAAACTTTATCGCCTGGCTGTTGCTTTTTCGCCATAGATTATAAAAGGCTATAAGAAATTGTGTAGAAATTCGTGTACTTTGGAAATCATTAAGTTTGATACGGAACCACTTTAATATTTACAAAACACACATTATATTTTCCTTTAATACATATTTTTTTTTATTTCATCAATTAAAATAAGAGTAATCCATACAGGATGTGCAAACATTTCAAAATCATGAGTTGAATAACGCTGACTCCGCCAGATTAAATATTAGAGCCTAAAACAAAGCGGAGCGGCGACGACGCACCGGCGCCTACAAACCTAGCAGGGATACTTCACGCATTGTGCAACGCGTGAAGTATCCCTGTTAGGTTTGTAGGCGCCAATGCGTCTTTCGCACTGGCTGCCCGCCTGCCACGGCGCTTGAAGCAACTATTTCACACCAGAGGTATTGCACAGTATCATACGAAACTGAAGGCACTTTAATATATTAGTAATGGCAGGCATCCATCAAAAGTACGGAGCTTTCCTCGCAAAATAAATCAAGATACTATACGTTCCAAAAAGAGAGCAGTATTCCAAAAACTCACTAAGTCCTAGCATCCGTAATTAGTGACGTTTAACATACACTTTATCGCCTGGCTGTTGCTTACTCGCCATCGGCTGTAAAAGGCTATAAGAAATTGTGTAGCCGGCTATAGAAGCTATTGGAAATCTTACAGCCGGCTGTAGGTCTATGGTATTTTGGAACACAGATTCTAATGCCAATTTTTACCAGGGACCTTAGAGTGTGAAACCCTCAAACCTGATAACTAAATTTTCTTATTCTTCAGCTTCTTCTTCTTCTTCCTAGTCGTCTCGTAATCCTTTAACTGTTTCATCTTCGTTATAGTTTCCATTTCTTCTGCTTTGCCATCTTATCGTTTCCTGTTTCCTCTTCTTATTCCATGTAGTTGTCTTCCCCTCTTTCCTTTCTTCTTCACCTTGTTCCTCCTTGAATCCCCATCGTTTTCATTCACTCCTTCTGCCTACTCTTTTTGTTTCGTGTCTTCTTCCAACGATTTCTCGTTCTTTTTTTTGTCTTCTTCCTCCTCGCCTTCTTAATTAGCGTCAGTTTTCCTTCCTACTCCTCCCCTGTTTTCTTCCTTTTCATGTCCCTCATTTTCTTCTTCTTACTATCATTCTTTTTTTCCTCGTTCTCCGCCCTCTTATAACGTTATGTCCTCTTTGTCGTTCTTCTCCTTCCCTTCCTTTTTAGTGCTCTCTTCTTACGTTGCACAGGTTGCCATAAATTGCAATTACATGGTTAAAATTATTGCTAATGGATCGGAGTGTTGTGTATATTGTCGATTCTCAAATTGAAGGGGCTTTTTTTCTTGAAATTTATTGCTATTAAATTGGCATACTTGTAAGTTGCGATTCTTTTGCATTGCAAAAGGCTAACTTTTTTTACACATACAATTAATTTTATTGATGATTTAAAAGCTTCATTATTGACCAAATAATGGGCGTATTAATGCTGAGAGGAATTTTGTTAAATGCAAACCAAATGCACATCTTCGTAGGTAGTTCCTTTTAGCCAGTGGCGTGGCATGGCGTGCTTTGGGATACATCGGTTGATATATTTAAGCGTATGGGAAAGGATCGATTGACAGGATGTTCACAACGCACACCTTAATAATCGATTCTTTACCATGGCTTTAAATGAGGAAATGTCGATGATCGATCGTCGCCACTGCTTTAGCATAAATACGTCCAAATGATGAGAAGATACAAGTGCCCCGTTTCATGGGAACAAAAAAGTAATTTTATCGCATTCAGTTGCGAACTTATTTCAATATTTTCGTCGCATTGTTCATCTTGAGATTAATCGTGATCGCATCTTTGCCTTCTTCCTCTCTTCCTATTTTCTTCGTCCTCTCTTCTTTTTTTCTTGTTTTTTCGGTTCATACCAAAAAGTTTGCACTTGGCTCATTTTGCACACACTTAAATAGACGAATGGAGATTGAGGACCTCCAGCACCCCAAAAATTAGATTTAAGATACTTTTAAGGGAAAAAATTGACAGGGGGGAAACACACTATATAAACGTAAGTAATAAATCTATATAGGTTCATATTGGAATGTAAAAGAGGCCTTCTGGTTAAGTTCTGTCCAACTTAATTCCACCCTGTAATTATCAAAATAAACAATAAGTTGAAATTGTTTTTAAAAAAATGGCTCATTTCGTGCACAATCCGACAATTCTTCCTTTCTTTCCTTGTTCTTCTTGGTGCGTCGGACCCCGTCGCGGTTCGAAGGAGCCCGAACTCCTGATTCAGAAAATCAGCGCGATCTTCTCCGAGACCCGCTAAGTTGGAGAGAAAACTTATTTCACTTGCCTCCTTTTCAATAAAGTGAGCAAGTTTCCCCGCGGGAAAATATAATATTTCCTAATCACCGGGGAGATGGGAGTTTGAAGAAGCGCAATTAGGCGCCGGCCAAGGCGAAGCACCACGAGTTGATGGATTTGAATAGCCACCATGTAGGTCGTTAACCGAGTAGTTCTTCGAGTGTTCTTCGCGTCGCACAATGGATCGAGTCAATATGAGAGGTCGGAAAAAATTTGGAAACCTTAAACGCTTATAACTCCGCTTATATAAAACTTTGAGGTTCTAAAAGTGGTTCCATCGGTTTCCGCGTGAAATTATCTTCTAGAGGCACTCCTTGAACTTTGAAATATGACGAAATAAACATCAAAATTCGCAGCTTTTGTCAAAAATGTCATGTTCGACCTCTCTAATTGACTCGATCCACTGTGCGCCGGAGACGGCACTTTAAGGTGATTCGATGGACGCCATATTTTGTGTCAGAACGGCATGCGATATATCGCATCAATTGGTTCCATTTTTTCAGCTACTCGTCATTTTTCTCCAATTTTGAGATCGCAATTCTGTTGTCAGGAGACTAAAGCACTCACTTACCAATTTTAACAATGAAATTCAACGTAATAAAGGCGTAGTTCTTTTAGAGAGAAAACATCGCATTCGATACTGAAATTAAAACTGCACTCGAATTCGATATTTTCTCTCTAAAAAAACCACGCCTTTATCACGTTCAATTTCTTTGTTAAAATTGGTAAGTGAGTGCTTTAGTCTCCTGACAACAGAATTGCGATCTCAAAATTGGAGAAAAATGACGAGTAGCTGAAAAAATGGAACCAATTGTAGTCCAGGCGCCTGGTAAGTCTACCTGAAATTTTAAGTACACAGCGATTTTTTTGGCTTACATTATGTGTTTGGGTCGCTGAATCCGAATCTGAAGTTTCCTACCGGGTATCTGGTGAGCATTTTCCGCCATTTTGAAAAAATGGCCTAAAAAGGCCTTTTTTGCGGTTTTTTGGATATAGCGGCTACGCATGCTTCTTAATTTTTGATTTTTCTGCAAAAAATATCAATTTGCAAAATACAATCCTAGCTTTAGTGCCCTTAAACTACTGCCTAAACGGTCAAAATTGCAGTAGCGGCACAGGAAAACCGAGAAACCTAGCGGTGACACTATAGTCTACGCATATTGAAAAATAAATGGCCTAAAAAGGCCTTTTATTGCGGTCTCTTAGATATAGCGGCTACGCATGAGAAAAAGACCCAGATTTAGTTAATGTTTTGAATAACTGACATAATTTGGAAGAAAATGGTGTATACATATGCTAGGTTTGTTTAAAAATTGAGGAAGATACAGTATCGTGAACATCGCGTCTTTTTAGGCAATTTTTTCAAAATGGCGGAAAATGCTCACCAGATACGCGGTAGGAAACTTCAGATTCGGATTCAGCTACCCAAAAAAACTTAAGTAAGCCAAAAAAGTCGCTGTGGACCCGAAATTCCAGGTAGCCTCATTTTTAGCTACCAGGCGCCTGGACTACCTACTACTTCAATATTAAGCTTCCATCGCCTTCCTAAGGCGCAGGGATACAACTATTTGAACTCTCCGAAACGCGTGAGGCATCACGCCTTAATTGCAGGCGTTTTCGAATCTCCTGTATTTACATGACGAGATTTTCCAAATTGTTTTACATTATATTTTAGATTTGAATACCCTTTATTATTTAGTTAAATTACTCCTGCTTCTTAATTTTTAATTATTTCGCAAAAATTATCTATTTGCGATGTAGAATCCCGTCTTTAGCGCCCTTAAACTACGGCCTTAACGGTCGAAACTGCAGTAGCGGCAGAGGAAAACCGAGAAACCAAGCGGCGACGCTACTTCAATATTAAGCTTACATCGCCTTGCTCAGGCGCAGGGATACAACTATTTGAACTCTCCGGAACGCGTGAGGTATCACACCTCAATTGAAGGCGTTTTTGAATCTTCTGTATTTACATGACGAGATTTTCCAGATCGTTTTGTATTATATTGTAGATTTGAGTTCCTTTTATTATTTAGTTAAATTCCTCCTGCTTCTTAATTTTTTATTTTTCTGCAAAAAAATATCAATTTGCGAAATACAATCCTAGCTTTAGTGCCCTTAAACTACTGCCTAAACGGTCAAAACTGCAGTAGCGGCACATGAAAACCGAGAAACCTAGCGGTGACGCTATAGTCCAGGCGCCTGGTAAGTCTACCTGGAATTTTGGGTACACAGCGATTTTTAGGCTTTCCTTATGTTTTTTAGGTCGCTAAATTCGAATCTGAAGTATCCCACCGCGTATCTGGTGAGCATTTTCCGCCATATTGAAAAAATTGCTTAATAAGGCTTTTTTTGCGGTTTTTTGTTATATAGCGGCTACGCATGAGAAAAAGTCCCGGATTTAGTTAATGTTTTGAATAGCTGACATAATTTGGAAGAAAATGGTATATGAATATGCCATAGGTTTGCTCAAAAATTGAGGAACCTCGGATATCGGAACTTTGGAACGCTTCGGAACTTGGCTGACCGCGGCGAGCCGGATCGCGCGTTGACGGGTGCGCCTTGAAGACGTGAATGGGCGCGATGTTCACGATGCTGTATCTTCCTCAATTTATAAGCAAACCTAGCATACGTATACACCATTTTCTTCCAAATTATGTCAGCTATTCAAAACATTAACTAAATCCGGGACTTTATCTCATGCGTAGCCGCTATATAAAAAAAACGCAAAAAAGGCCGCCTTTTTAGGCAATTTTTTCAAAATGGCGAAAAATGCTCACCAGATACGCGGTAGGAAACTTCAGATTCGGATTCAGCGACCCAAAAAACATAAAGTTTGCCAAGAAAATCGCTGTGTACCCGAAATTCCAGGTAGCCTTATTTTTAGCTACCATGCGCCTGGACTAATTGTTGCGACAAATTGCATGCCGTTCTGACACATAATATGGCGTCCATCGAATCACCTTAATTGCATCTCAGATGACGGCACCATAAATGTTATCACTCGGCCAATCAGAAATACAATATGCTCAAACGAGTGTGTGGACAGTCCTTCCGCATTTATCAAATTGTGTGGCGAATGTCGAACGAAATGTCGTTCTTCTCGCAAAAGAACGTAACTACATTTCAATGTCGCTAAATTTACCCTCGCAAATTGCATTTTTACGAGAAAATATTAGGTATTTCTGACCGAGAATCTCGCCAATTCTTCTGCGGACCTAATGCAAAAATCACACTTTGTTTTAAAATCGCACAGGCGCAATCTTGTGAAAAATTTAATTGTTTGAAACGAAATCGCAGCCATGGAATGAAGTTACGTTCCTTCGTTCTGGAAAACGATGGCTAGTGGCGTTTCCTCACCACAATAGCGGAGGTGAAGCAGCGAAAGGCGTTAGAAGGTAGCGTAATATTTGTACCATTTCTCCTTCAATTTTCAAGGTAGGCAAAAAACATCATTTAGGCCACAATAGTTGTCGAATGCGAAATTACCGGGGCCCGTTTCTCGGCTTGCGGCATTGCAGACTTCCTGTCATATAATTATGGCGGTCCTATTTCGTTTGACAGCTAATATTGAAACGTTTCGTGACTCCACATCTTTAGGACTTGCGAACCAATGCAATTCTTTAAATTTAGAGGCCATTATTAGGGGATTAAAGGGGTGGCCACATGGGCCGCGGCCCATGGTGGCAAAATTAGGGGGCAGCAAATTTCGCAATTTTTTTAAATGCAGGTACACAAAAAATCGGATTCAGAAAAAAATTACAAACAAGAAAAGGTGACAAAATCTCTAATTTCCTGAGAGTTCATTAATTTCTAATTTTGTCGTATTTCGGTGATACAAAAGACTGCGCACCTTTAATTAGTTGAGTTAAGAGAGAAACCAAACACGTAATTTGGCCTGGAGCGGCGCGGCGCAAAGAGATATGATGACGATGACTTGAGATGAAAAGGGAGAAGCCCTCGACGCGGCGGTCGGCATGTAACACTTAATAGCGCCTACGAGACTGCATGAATACTTCACGCATTGCGACAAACACAGTGCGGTCAACAGCGGTCGGCGCGGCGTGAAACGCACAGTGCCTACAAGACTACATGAATACTTCACGCATTGCGCCAAACACAGTGTGGTCAGTGCGGCACGGCGGCGGAAGTTAAAATTATTAAACCACATTTATGTTTGTTCTTTCTTAATTTTTTAGTTCATCTCTTACAAATGAAAGGCCTTGTCCCCACAGAAATAGGTTTACGGAACTGAACTTTCGCGCGAAGTTCCGTAAACTTTTGCTAATAGTGCTGACAGGACTTACGCAAAAAATGTGTCCAACACGAGTGAACGCGTCTTATGCACCCTTCTCCCTCCGGCACGTTCACTTGATGGTCTTTATTGATGTTTCAAAATGAATGAGAAGAGGGCGGCCCATGGGCGGCAAATAGGTAAATCCGGCCATGTTAGAGGCAGCAAATTTTTACCTGATGCAAAAATCAGGAATAGCATTAATACGGCCATATCTCATGTGTGTGTAACAATATTTATATGTACGCGCAGGTAAGAAACTAACAGGAAGCTCTCGTCTTTACATTCCTCTCAAGAATGTACCTAATTTCTTAATTTTTATGTAATTCGTCGTCATCTGCCGGCTCTTCACTTTTGTTGGCGGTTTCTGTGGCCAATAACCTACCACTCTCAGCGCGAGGTATGTACTCGCAATGCTCCGCTCTATAATGCCAATGAGGTGTCGCTCAGATTCGGGAGAAAAGTCAAATAACGAGACCAGATTACGTCTGCTTTTTCTTGAGCTGTGTTGCCTACGCACGAGATACGCAGCTTTTGAAGCGCCACTTAAAATCAACCAACCGGAAACAGACGCAGCTATGGAAATAGAGCAAGAGTAAAGGAAGCGCATTGACAACGGCGCAGAGATACAACTATTCGTACTTGATGGATGTCCGTGTTGCATGCGCAAAATTGAAGGCGCGAAGCAATGCTCATTGTCAGTTCTATCAATGCGGTGTCGCACAGCAGCTCAGCTGCGGTAGAGAAGTTGAAAAACGAGGCCCGGATACATCGCTTCTATTTTCGTCTGTGTTAGCTCTCGATTTTTTATTTTTTTTTTCAACATGTTTTCTGATTATTTTCTTAATATGTATATGTATTTGTAAACCTACATCTACAGCTCGTATGTAAAAGTCCCATATAACCCGCGAGACACGAGTTTTTATCATGCCTCCGGTCACTTTGACCCGGCTTGGCTAAAGGTTAAAAAGGCTAAAATGTATTGAATTATTCTCTCTGCATGGTGACGGAAAGATAAACTAACTGGATGAGCCTTTCGGCAGAATATTACGAGGGGCGTTCAATAAGTAAGTATCCCCCCTCTCTAAAATCCATTAGAATGGACCAATTTTAAAAAAACTTGGGCTCAAAATCTTCCTTAGGATATTTTGAGTTCAACAAAACAAACCGCAACAAAATCGGACCATCTCCGGCAGAACGCGAGCCGTTTGAACGCGCCGAAGTGCTCGACGCTCCCGCCGAATCCGCGAGGATTTGAAGTCCGCTACAGGAGAAGAGCTTCTCTGCCAAAGCCTCAGTCGTTCATCACTGACGAAAAATCAAAGAAATTTTTGTAGAATAAGGGGCTTACCTCACTTCTCCACATAACCAGCTCAATCCAAGCAAGTCTGATACTGAGACTAAGAGAACAGCTTTTGGATGCCTCGCGCGTGGAAGTCTTTCAGCTGACCACGGATGAAAGAGTGGACGGCTTGTTTGACCTCTTCCACTGATTCAAAATTAACTCCTCCAAGTTCAGATTTCAGATACGATAATAAATGGCAAACCAGACCACCATTTATTCCCGTTCCTGAAATCTGAACTGGGAGGAGTTAATGTTGAATCAGGGAAGAGGTCAAACAAGCCGTCCACTCTTTCATCCCCGGTCAGCTGAAAGACTTCCACGCGCGAGGCATCCAAAAGCTGTTCTCTTAGTCTCAGTATCAGACTTGCTTGGATTGAGCTGGTTATGTGGAGAAGTGATGTAAGCCCCCCTTATTCTACAAAAATTTCT
The DNA here is from genome assembly GCF_001854935.1 of Bemisia tabaci. NCBI lineage: Eukaryota > Metazoa > Arthropoda > Insecta > Hemiptera > Aleyrodidae > Bemisia > Bemisia tabaci. The sequence goes on along the minus strand of NW_017547102.1, from coordinate 3,688,139 downwards.
TTGATTTTTCGTCAGTGATGAACGACTGAGGCTTTGGCAGAGAAGCTCTTCTCCTGTAGCGGATTTCAAATCCTCGCGGATTCGGCGGGAGCGTCGAGCACTTCGGCGCGTTCAAACGGCTCGCGTTCTGCCGGAGATGGTCCGATTTTGTTGCGGTTTGTTTTGTTGAACTCAAAATATCCCAAGGAAGATTTTGAGCCCAAGATTTTTTAAAATTGGTCCATTCTAATGGATTTTAGAGAAGGGGGATACTTACTTATTGAACGCCCCTCGTACATGGATTGCATTTTGAAAAAAGGAACCACTAGCATTGCAATGATGCTAAGATTGTGCAACTTCATCCTTTGCAATAAAATTGCGGAAATCGTGAAAAACTATGAAATTTAGATGGTAATTTTTGTCTTAAATTCACAGTTTTTAGCGAGTAAAATAGAAACTATTAATGGATAATCGGGTTTTTCCTCCAAGACAAAAGAAGTTGCACAATCTTAGCAACATTGCAATGCTAGTGGTTCCTTTTTGCAAAATGCAATCCACATGTGCCTTTGTTGAGCATTTTCCACAGAAAATTCTAATTCCAACTTGCCGACAGAACTTGACACACACATCGCCACCCAGAAAAGCTCTACCAGCCATACGTATCCAAATTGAGGAAAACCCCTAAAAGCAAAAACTACTGAATATTTTGTAAGAGCTCCGAATTTTTGGGAAATGAAGATCCATGAGAAACCTGCACATACCAAGTAAAGAGAGTTCTGTAAGAAACTTGAGATTATTCATTAGAATCTTTTACGTTTTTCACTTTGCTACATTTTTGCAAAATTTTAAGGTAAATTTATTTTTGAATACTTGTGTTTTTATGCTGATTAATTTTGGGCTCTGCTTACATAATTAAAGGCAATTACCCAATAAAATTGCACAACATTTCACGGCCACTTTGTTTCTAAAAATTTTATGATATTCTTTTACGAGGAGACTTGGAGAAAAAAAGTTTCTTACCTCTGATAGCGATTGTCAATGAATGAGTACCTATTTGTAGAGAGCTTCGCACAGAAGTTTTTAAGAGCCGTTACGAATAGGATATTTCAAAGCTAGCATGAAATTGGGTGCCATGGTTTCTTTTACCGAAATTGGGGGACATTTGGCTCTTTTGATGCTGATTTCTTAAATTTGTTTAAAGTACCTGACTAAAGTTTTTGGTTTTAATTTTTTAAAGCTAGGTAGTTGCCACAAATTTTGTTTTAAATTTAGTCAGCTGAATTAAGACAAACATGACAATATTGAAAATGTTAGATTCATATCCATATTACAAAAAAAAGAAAAAAAAAAAAAAAAAAAAAAAAAAAAAAAAGGAGCCAATATGCTGTGTTCATGATTATTTTACTCACATAATTTTTTAGCCAAGTCCTTTCGATACATCCATATTGGCGATAAAGGTCAGAAAAGCAACATTTCCTGTCGATCTTCCCGAATCCTCTGGTAACATTTCCTCTATCATTTTTTGATAGGCATCAAATTTAATCTACTATCTATTGAATTGAGAAGGAAATGGAATCACAAGTTTACATGGGTTGATGAAATGTACAAACTTTATTCAATAAATAAAATATTTACAGGGGCAAAAAGAAAATAATACATACAAAAGACAAAAGATTTAGGGACTCACATTTAGATGGAGCACTCTTTAGACATACTGTGCATCCTTCAACCCCATTCACTTATTGTTTTCAAAAAAAGGAAAGGAGAGAAAAAACATCTAGAATTATTTCTGATCGAACTTAAATTGAGATCAGTTCAGGTAAGTCAGGCAAAGAGTTTAAATTGAGTAATTAAACATGATTGGAGTAGCATCTATAAATAATATAATAAGGACTAATAAATGAACCTTGATGCTCATATTTGTTTTATGCACGATGTAGTTTATTAGTGCTTGTTGTTTGTTTTTTTGTTCTTTTGCTGTTACTATGTATGTACTAGCCCCTGATGATGAACGCTAGACGTTCGAAAAGCTTCGGCTCCTATCACCTCTGCATGTACTATATGTAAGTAAAATAAAACAAATATGAGCATCAAGGTTCCTTTATTAGTCCTTATTATATTAATAGTTTAAATTGAGTTGGTTTAAATGTAATATATAAATAAAACAACAGACAGATGAAGCCTAGGACTGCTCTGGTTACAGTGACAATTTATTCTGCCGTGCTAAGGAGAAACGGTGTATGAGAATTTGAGAGTTGCCAAAGTTTCCCAGATAAAACATGCATTTTTTAGGAAAGTTATGCATATTTTTCTTGAAATTTTCAGACATTTTGAATTAAATTGCGAAAACGATTGTCCGAAAAATTTGAAAAAAAATATTCACAATTTTCCTTGTAAATTCGTCTTTTATCGAGGAAAATATGACATAATCTAAAAGCTCATTTGTCAGCGCAGCAGTATTCTTTCGATGATTTGTTTGATTGATTTTTGCTTCATTTTATTTTAAATAATGAAGACTGTAAAGATACTAAATTTGTTCAACTAAGAAGGGAAAGCGGTCAACAAATAACATAAATAAGGATAATAACATTCATGGGTGTTTAGAGCATAAAATTAGGTGATTGTGAACATGTTCTACGTCCTTTCGGAACTTTTGTTAAGTTATTTACATTTTCCTAGGTAAAATAAACTAACAAAAGGGGTGAGATGTGTAAATCAACATTAGAGACAAATAAGAGGGAGAAATACAAAAAGAAAAAAAACTCTGCCACTCCGAATATGTGTTGACTGATTAGTGATCATACTGTTGTGCTTAGGAAGAGGGTGCTGCTCTAGGTGCCTTTATGAGTTGTCAAATTTCCTCTGTTTTAATATTTACTTTGAGGTAATGTAATAAGTGTTTTCCTTTGAAATTTTCAAGAACACTAGATTATTAAAATGAAGATTTAAAAAAAATACATAAAAAAACTACACAAGCCACCTGGAAAATGCATCATTTGTCATTTTATCAGAGGAAATTTTGAGACATTCTGATGTTTACTCAATATTCTTCTTACTTTATTTTTGGTATTGGCAGAACAGCCATTTTTTATAATAATTAATAATCGATTGCTTATTAACTACAAAGTCTCTTCCTGATTGCCAAGGCACAAAATGGCAGCTCCTCTTAAGTCAATTTCAATTTAAATCTACTTTTAAACTGGGTTTCATCACCTTAAACATTATCAAGAGAGAGCAAATATGTGAAGAGATAAGTACCAGAACGCAACTGTTGAATCAAACTAGAAAGCACGTTCTAAAATTTTGGAATTTACAGAATATCATGTAAAACTAATTATAAGTTGAACGAGAAAAATAAACAAAATTAATCACCTTAAGTTTACAGGGTCATGATGCTTCATTTTAATGATCCTCAATTACTTTTTCTCATCTAAATTAACTTCCTTAGTGTGCTCTTAACATGCTCTTCAGCTCACAGAACCAGTCGAATATTTAGAAGACCGATTTAATTACCTTCATTGAAAGTTTCTCTTGAAACCTTGATAATTTCATATTTAATCCCTAGATTGAATCAGCATAGCCTATCATAGCTTAAAAATAATTACCTCACATTTCTAGTGCCATGATTAGACAAAAAGTAGTTTTTTTATGACATTGATGATACAAAATTACTGTTCTGAAAACAAGGATAAATCCATCAATGTTATTCAAAGAGAAACTTTCGTCTGTTTGATCCAGCTGATTCCTGATTTACAGAATTGAGTTGAAAAAATACACGCTAACACAGATTCGCAGAAGCAGTCGACCACACTAAAATGTTGAATACCTTTTGTAATTATAAAAGATTATATTGTATTTTTGTTTGGTTTTGTTCTGTGTTTTCTTCTTCTTCTTCTTCTCCTCGCTAGATTCGACAGTCAAAATACAAATCTTTCCTTAACAATTCATAATTGGTTGAATACCAGTAATGTAACCAGTGGCAATATTAAATTCTGAATCAGATTGCAGAGAATTGAAGAATAATTAGAAAATATGTAAACTGTCAAAAACAGTGCTTCAAGCCAAAACATTTTTAAAAAAATTATGTAATTTTTCCTTTAAAGGAAACAAAAGTTCAGAATCAGACTTAAAGCTAACTTGACTTTATACATTGAAATTAGTAAAAAACATCAGTAAAAAAAACCTCAATGCCTAAATTGACTTCTAAAAAATTGGAAAATAGACAGGATTAGTGCCAATTTGGAGATTGAGCTGGTTGTAATTCCAAGACTTGGGCATTTTTTTAGAAATAGATTCATACATGAAGGCTTTATGTTCGATAATTAATGTTGTTAGCTGTGTACAGGAATGCATACCAAATATAGAATACCTATGGACTTCCAGGCCTCATTTCCTAAAAAGCTCCATCAGCTGCACACTCTTAAACTAGCAAATAGATAAAGAGAATACGATTTTTCCTACAAAAATTTGAAACTTATACAAATGAATCCTCTACCACAATCTTCCTTTAAATGTACCCTTTCGTTAACAGTTTAGCACAATAATAACAAAAACATACAGAGGTGAGGTGAAGAGCAAAATTTGCAAAGCATGAAAATGAAGATGCAACCCACATACAGGAGGTGAGATTAAAGTTTTGAGGGGACAATTGAAAGAAGAAGGATTATTCTGATGAGTTTGATATATCAATAGGAAGGAGAGGGAGGGATGCTAATGATGATAATAAACATCAAAATTAGGAGGGCAAACCTTTGAAGCAGCAGTGAAAATGAACTTAGAATGTGATCTCAAGTTGTAAAACTCACGCAGGACAAGTTTGTAGTTTTTTACTTTTTCTTTGCATGCGACTGCTTTGCTGTCGTCCAATAGCCGTCAAGGTTGACTGCTGCCAATGTTGCCACAGTGCGTGGGGATGTAAATTGGTCTACTGCGCAGGACAGTCAAAAGTAAACAATTGGCAAATTATCTGCCACGATTTCTAAGAGTACTGACAGTTCTATATTTGTTTGCAATTGGGGATGATGTAAAAATGTTACAAGAAGTGTAGGAGTCAGGAGAACTTACATTATAGTAGCTACATACTACATATGGAGCAGCTAGAGACAGATATAGCCACTATCAAAATGTTTTCCTTACTTACATTACAGTATGAAAAGTATAAAAGATAAAAACGCACCCTGGACTCAAAAAGAAATTTAATTACATTCAGATTACCTGAAGATAGCAAGAACACAGCCTTTTTTCACTGGCATTATTTCTTTACGTACGTTTTATAGATGCATGGAATTTGAAACTCATACGAGAACGTCACTACAACAATGATGAAAATGAGTTGAACGCCAAACAAAATTGTGGAAAATTAGGCTGCAGTAGCACTAAAAATTGTGTTGTTAATTTTTTACAGATAGGGAGCATCTTGGCCATCCAATCAAATATGCTGAAAACGAATCCCTTAAAATCGAAGCCCATAGTTGCTGTCCTCTTGGTACAGGGTAACGAAGTATCCAATGTAGGTCAGGTAAACGATGATATTTCCGCACAGAGTTAAATTGCAAGCACCCCATTTGATCTGTCGAAAATATAAACAAAAAGACCATTTTAAATTGTTATAATTAAGTTTTCAGCACCATGACGCTCATAGAAAAAATATAAATCATCAACACAATATTATTTGTAGTTGTATTGCAAGACAAAACAAGGTACATAAATAACTTTTAACTGATCAAAATTTTGTCCTGAAAAACTATCGAGGCTCAAGCTTTTTCACGTAATTGACGGAGCTTTCTTTTCCACTGAATTTTTGTTCATTTTCCAAACAACAAAGCTTTGATCTCTAGTAATCACATCTCTTCTTTTTTTATTAAGAAGAAAAATACCAGTGTGAAATTCGGAACACTTTTAAATATATGATTCTGATCTCAACTCAAGTTCAATTACCTTAAACTACTTATGGAAAGAAATGCAGAAACTTCCTGACCACGCAATCAGCTCAGTCACAAATAGGAAAAAATGGAAGAATCCCACCAGATTATTTCTATATTATTGTTTTGCTAGCCATGAAAGATGGAAAAGTCAAATTTGTTGAAGAGGGTTTTTTTTTCTTTAAATTGTCAGGAGAGCTGAACATAAATTTTTGTCGAAAATAGGGGACGATCGATTTTTGATGGTAGGCTTAGAATTTGTAGGAACCCCTGCTTAAAGACCATTGCTGCCATGGTAAAGAAGAACGCCATATGAGCCCTCAGATATTGCCAAACTTCCTTGGATAAAATACAATTTTTGGAGAAGTCTTTGAATATTTTTACTCCAATTTTTCAGAGAAATTTATTCGTTATCAGATCTAAATTCTTTGAGAATTTTAAGAAAAATATTCATAACTCCCCTCAAAAATAAATATTTCACTGGAGGAGAGGCAACTCATAAATGTTCAAATGACGTTTTTTCTTGGCGCTGCATATTAAGTGAAGGAGTACACACTGAAGGTTATAACTTGATCAAAAACTTAACTCACGTCAAATATTACGTGAGACTTACTTTTCGAAAAAAAAAATGCTATCAGTGAACACTTTAAAAAATTTTGGAAGAAGGATGTAAGATTTTTGTGTTGTATACAATTGCGTTTCTGCACTTTTTCTAGAAGAAAACAGCTCCTTACCACAGGATGAGCGACAGGGGCTCTAGCCAAGACGATTGGCAGTGCAAATGAGGAAACTACGAAACCCATGGTGATGAATATAGCCAAGTCCATGTTGACACCGGCACCCGTTCGATCGTTGTAACTTTTCGTGAACATTGTTGGAAGAGGTGCAAGGATGTAAAAAACTACCACAACAAACGGCCACCATGATCTAGAAAAGGAAAAATGCTCACATCATCAATTGACAATAAGAGAATTACAAAAACGACAAAAAAGTTAAAAGCAAAGATATATAAACGTATCTTGCACTCCAAGTGATTCCACCTAATGAAGCAAGCGCCTGAAACTTTTTAAAATTATGATTTGAAAAAGAAAACAAAATCGGTAAAACAGATCAAACTGCTGAAGCAGTAATTAAAAGAACTAGTTCGGCAGACATTTTCATTAACATTTTTTTGAGACAGCACATTACACGGCAAGGAAACTAGGATTGGAAAATAAATTGCATCCCATTAAATTAGGAGACCGAAGTAATGCCCAAGAGGGCAGTGCAGGTGGGCATCTAAATGCAACTAGTCAAAAAAAAAGTCTTTTACCTTGTATATTTTATGATCTGAATATGCGGCAAAGCCTGCCTTGCAATGAACTGATCGATCTGCCATTTAAACCTACGGGGAAGGATCAATAAATAGGGTGTTCACAACAAACACCTCGATAATTGTTTCTTTACCGTAGCTTCAAATGGGGAAATATCGATAATTGATAATTCACATCTTGAAACTGATATCAATAAAGATGCGAATAAAAATATAAAAAAAAGCAATAGTGATTAGAGAGAGAGAGAAAAAAAACAGCATAACAGTAATTAGTAATAGCAAACGGCACAATAGTAGTAGCAATTAGTTAATTAGACCTGAACCGTCAATTTGACTGTCTCCCACCAACTTTTGATTAATGAAGCAATTCAATGAGAGTTCAGGATGAAAGATACATACCGCTATAGTAAATGTCAACAAAAGGAAATAGAAGAAGACACTTTGAATTTTGCTAAAGGCACTCTCAAGTCTCTGTGATACTCCAAGACAGGAGGAATTTGTACAATTTTTTATTTTGTTTTTTGTTTTTAATAAACCTTTAATTAAAAGAATGGCTACTACAAACAGAACATGTACACTTTAATCTGCATTATATAGAACGAATTTGAGAGGCAAAGCACTAAGTGTAGTTAGATATGTCGCAGGCAAATGGTGAAATCAGGCATTTTGTCAAATGCCTAGGCAGATAGCTAAATTTTGATTGTATACAAAATTTTGTGAATTTATGGCGGAGAGCTCACGAGTTTTCAATATTTGTGGAAAAATATCTCATCAAACCTACAAACTCTTTTTGTCTCTTCCTCTTAAATTACCTCTCATATTTTTAAATGTTAAAATTCTAAAAATGCTGTATTCTCTGACGTGCTGAAAATTTCAAGATAAGTGTCTACTCAGGAGCTAAAAATCGTTTAAAATACTATTTCGTGATGCAAATTATTACTGAAAACTTTTTTTTACAGGGTCAATTAATTATTTTGTCTAAAATTAGGAAAAGAAGCAGAATTTCAATCCAAACTATAGAATATTAGACTATTTGCCTGAGCATTTGACAAATGCCTGATTTTACTATTTGCTTGCGACAGATATATTCATATTTCTACTGTGTCCAAGGTTTGTAAAAAGTCATGGGAGTTAAAGGGGAAAACAAGGAGTTTAAAATATCAAGAGCTCAATTTTTCAAAATTTTATGAGGATAGCTTCAGGCATTTTGTACTTAGCCTCTATCTCTGCTCGTTCCATCAGTTGCAAGTCCAAGAACCACAAGGTCGTCATTTATCTTCTGGCCATGTGATCTGATCAAGAGTTTGATGATCTCAAAGAAAAATAAAAAAATAATATTGGGCTGGATTATTGAGGTATTCAAGGAACTGAATCCTTTTGTCGATATAAAAAATACTTACTTATAACTTGGTAAAGCGCAGCCAAGAATCACCATTGTCATTCCAATGGAACCCAAGAAAGCAAGAGTGACAAGCCTGCAAAAATCCAAAATTATTTAATTAGCTCAGCTCAGTAAATTCAAAGGTAGAAAATGGTCGCTGCGATCTTTTTCCTAAACTAATAAGACGTACACTTTTCAGACTTTAGTAGCCGAGAGACTCTTACAAACTGAAACCTTGTGGGTTCAGATCAGTTAATGGGGCTATGGTCTTGCTTTTGAATACATGCAAAATTGACGGGCATATTTGAAGGGCTTAGAGGACAAGGCGCATAAGTGCAGTTTTTGAAAAATTTGAGATATTAATGATTTTAAGTGAAGCTAGTCTTAATGCTTATTCTGTGAACAATTTGCACTAAAATTCCAATTTTTATGCATCAAAAAGTTAGTTTGAACTTTTTTTCCGCCGTAAGGATCCATGTAATTTAGAAGCTTCAAAGACGTATTTCTTGAAATAACAAAAACTGCACTTATGCGCCTTGTCCTCCAAGCCCCTCATTCGATGAAAAGCAAGCAGGTTTTATTGAGTATTTTGTCATTTGTTATTAATAGTGGTTTATTTTGTTTCTCCCAACTATACAGATTTTTGACAGTTTTTATTGGATCAATTTTCTTTCAAGATTCAGTAAAAATCTGGAAATTTATCCATTTTAAAAAAGTTTTAAGTTGAAAGTAATTTTTTCACCTGGCGTGAAGGAAACTACATTTTCACCTAAGTACAGGAAAATTAAATCCATTAATTTAATGTTCCTGAAAACTGACTGTGTATCAATTCCATAAATCTTTCAAAGAGGTTGTATAGACAGTTGATGTTTAGATTCAGCAAAATAATTATTGCTTTATGTTTCTTTTTTCTTTTTTATAGGGTTGTATCATGGTACTCGCGCTTTTCCTTTTTTGCCCGATGTGAATTTTGGTTGTCAACTTAAAATATGTAAAACACACTAGTGATTTAAGTTTTAAGTTGACAATCGAAAATTCACATCAGGCAAAAAAGGAAAAACGTGAGTACCAATCATTGCCTTATTCTAGTCAACATGTTACATACAGATTTATGTGTGAATAACCACTCTACATGAGTCATGAATAGTGAAGAAAGTTACAGAAATTGACAAATACTTACGCTGTTGGTTGGATGATTCATCGAGGAACAGGCCCAAAACAAAGCATGAAACAAAGGAATGAAGTTACTTAGAATTGAAAAATAGTTATGAATGAAGGCATCAATAAATCATTGGAATGCTTGTAGCACAAGAATAATGTCCCAGGGAGCCACGGCTTTGTTCCTGAGATCTGGAATTTTCCTGCGTTTTACTGGTATATGGAAGATTTGAAGTCAAAATTGATTAAAAAAATTCAATATTCAATATTAATTTAATTCAATGACACATCAAAATTCCTATTACAATTACAGCTTCGTCCCCCATCAGGAGCACACGAGCACATGCCGTCACCTTACGGCCAAAGTATCACAAGTGCCATGCGGCAATTAAAAATTTCCGTGGTCATTTTATTTTAAATACAGAGAAAGTATTTTACTTAAAGCTTTCACTGAATTTTATCGGCAGCACAAAGAAAATTCAGTGGAAGCTTCGGACTGCTTCGTTGAACAATTCTCTGTTCGAAAATAAAAAGGCGGCGGTAATTTTACAATGCCACATGGCGCTTGTGATACTTTGGCTGGAAGATGACAATGGATTACCACGAGGTGGCTATCTTGTTTCATAAGTGTCCAAGCAGACGCATTTAAGTCAAAAGGAACTGTATGCATTGAGACGTGAGCCATGTCATACAAATATTCTTATAGATCTCAAGACACATGTCAGGATGATTAGAGTTCCTTTTCATTTATGTACATCCATTGGAATGGGGTCCATCTGGATGATCACTCGGCTTTCCACTTCTCTCTAGCTCACAATTAACTAACACGCACGTCTGGAGCCTAGACATGGAAACAAGTGTTTTCGATGAAAAATTCAGGCCCAATACTTGCTCCTCTAAAAATAGTGTCCAGGCACAAGATAATTAGATGAGAAAAGGTTACAATCTCTGAGGACTACCCTGAATGTTCGATAATAGCCTCTGAAGAGCGACGTCTTATGACACTGCTGAACTTTAACGAGAAAACCTGCTCTAAATTGGGGCTGCTAAGCAGACTTGAGAGCAAGAGCTAGTGCCTCTGAAGGTGTGGTAGAGAGTAATTTTTGTTGTGGAGATTATTTTCTCTGCAGATAAAGACTGAGAGAGTCTACTTAGGATAACCTCAAAGCCGTAGCTACGCCACTGCCTTGAATAAAGTTTGGAGTGTAATCGTAGGAGTATTTATGAGGATGTATCTAAAAACCAAATACCTTTAATTCCTGCCATGATTCAGGTGATTTCTATGCGGCTGAATCTCTTATTTTAAATTGGTACTTTACAAATTATGCTTATCACCGATCAGCGCAAGAAGACAAACAAAACCAAAACAAAAGCAAAAAGCTGCTCAAGGTGCACGGTTGCCGGATTGTCTTCGTCCATATTGCCGGCTTGTCATGGAAATGAAAAACAACTTTTTACATCGGATCAGTGTGGTCTGTAAATCTAAGAGAAATATTTAATTGGTATCAAAAAGTGGCTGAATAAAAGTAAACTTTGCGAAGCATTTTAAATTATGATTACATTTTGCACCGGCTAGAGAATTTTTGGGGAAAATAGTGTGACTCATGAGATGTTTTGAGTACCAACTTATACATTAATTGTTCACTAATCTTAATAATGTTTTGAAGACTAATCTTCATTATTCTCTCGTAACAAAAAAATTAAACACATGAAAGGAGAACAAATATTTATTTGGAATTTTTTAGTTGGCACAAAATTATTGATATTTTTTTTTGATATCTCAAACAAGATGAGCATGAATTTTAGTTTTAGTGGAATTTTAATTACCATTGCAGCAATCAGCTGATTTTATGATGTCATTAAAGTCATAAAAAAACACAAGAAAATTCCGTCGTGTTCCCTGTTTACGGCAGGTTGAAATTCCTTTAATTAAGTTCTGATTCAGTGATTTTATACTTGTTCTCTTTTCACCTAACGTCTCTAATTATCTGTCAGTATGTTGTGATTAACTACATTTCGTTCTGTAATTAAGGAATTGAAGTGTAGTGCTGAAACCATGCAGTGCAAGCCCTGTGTCTGACTGACCATAATTTTCTGGTGATAAGGAAGTTGTTTTTACAGATCAAACACTATTGTTGAAATTCATCCTCACCATGAGCAATCCAGAACCAACATCAATTTTCTCAGATAACTCTTTCGTCGTGCTGGAACGAATAACAGCAGACAAACCCAATGCCGAAACGCCTGAGACAGATCCAAGCCTGCTGATGGAGTCAACTTTACCGGAGTTTCCTGACCCATCTAAATTTGTCGCTAAGTTGACCAACTTCGAATCACGGGTTTGTAATCTCCCTCTCTCTATAAAGTTTAATTTTCTTGTATTGCAAGTAGTTCACACTCCGTTTACAAACCGAAATGGCTGGGCCTTAAGCGCAGGGTACGAATCCGAGCTCTGCAATTATCACACATCGACGGTGAAACTACCAAACCACGTATCTCGTTTGCGGTGTTTAAAAATCTACGCTCACATTTAATTTTTTTGAAGTCGACCAAATCAATATCATTCCTTGAAATTTTCACAGAATTTTCTCCGCACAAAGAGGAAAAATCACAGAAATTTTCAAGACTAGACGTTAAGTAGTTTTTCATCTAAAAAATAAAGTATGACAGGAAGTTTGCGACGTCGCAAACCGAGATACGTGGTCTGGTAGTTTCACTGTCGACATGTTCTATGCTTCATAATTTCATGTTATTATTAATGCTACCAGTTGATAGTTGGACTATGAACTTGTTTTAAAGATAAGAGAAATTCCTTTGATCCTGATCGAAGGACAGGCTGAGGGATAGAGTTGATTAATTTGCATTTAATTAATTAATCAACATCACTTTCCTGTCCACCAGCCAATTTTCTATGGTGTCTCTCAACAGCCATGTGAAATTTAAGGAGCTCATTCATGACAAAGTGCAAGCAAGTAATTTTTACTCAGTATATCAGTTATCAAGCAGCTGTTCTTTTTGCCTGGAAAAGTCTTAATGTTTTTAGATGAGAGAGATTTTAGGTAGAGACGCGCCAGTACATATTACTTAATCCCACCATCTATCTTAGGTTGAGAGTGTTCCAATAATTTAACAGCAAGATCGCTTGCGTCTTTCAGGCCTCTACAAATTGTCACGCCGATAAAATTTTTCTCTTGTAAGTATGAGTATCATCTGAAAGCCTCAATTAGGTAAATGGACCGCGTTTAGCAGAAAGAAACCGAGTCTTATCAGCTATCGCCAAATTTAACTGGGCAATTTAATTTTTAACATGAAAACGGTCAAGAAGATTTTTATGCAAATTTCAGTGAATTTTCTGGATAGTGCGAAGCAAAGTCCTTCTAATTCTCAAAGGAATTCACACAAATGTTTTCTTGTAAAGCATTGAATTTTCCAATTAAATTTGGGAATAGTTAATGTGGCTTGGTTCCTTTCTGCTTAATGTGGTCCAATTAAAGGTATTGTACGTAAGCAAACGTATCCTTCTCAAGGTATTTGTGTTTTGCGAAAATACTGAATCATAAAGATCATGTTTTACCTTAATCAGGGTTTTTGGTGGTTTCGAAAACCTGGAAAGAATTGAAGGTGACTTTGGAAAGTAAGAAAATTTTGCAAGTAGGTTGCACACCGACTCAGCAATTTCAGCTGGTGTCATTTGAGAGAGGGCAAAGAACCTCTAAGTGCCCTTTTCTGTACTTTGAATCCGTAGAAGTGAAAATTTTGTCCAAAGTCAGGCTGTCTACAAGTCTGGAAATAGTACTGATTTTTTAAGGGCGTTCCAGAAATACTGAAAAAGTGCAGAAATTCCGCCATAAGGTCTTGAATTTTTGTCATTTTTGCCACAGTTTGAGCGAGAAGTTAAAATTTTTAAAATTCTTTGAATTTCGTCAAATGAAGGTCCTGAAAATGTACTGAATTTTACTGTTGGGGAGCTCCTGAATTTCTTGGGAATGTCCTGAAAAAGTACCGGAAAAGTACTGATTTTTGGCCAGCATGTTTTTGTAGACACTCTGAAAGTTCTACAAAATTAAAAAAAAAAAATTGTTCCAAGGTCAGAAAATTTAAAAATTTATTGATACATAACATTGATTGATAGTCAACCCCATGAGTATAAATCATTCACTTCATTTTCAGCTCATTCTCTGTGCTTTGTCTTTCTGATACATTCAAATCGCTGTTCTTTTTCTTCCAGATAAATAATTTGTTGCACAAACCGATCAATACTCTGAACAACACCAATCCAGAAGAAATCGAGAAAAGGCTTAATGAGCTGCTGAAAGAAAACTTGGAGCTAAAAGGTATCATTAAATGCTGGATTGTTTAGTTTGACACCATGGGCGGAACCTCAGAACTTTCAGTTGGGGGGCATCGTATCAAGGGGAAAGGGGTCTGCAGAACTTCCATAGCTCAAAAAAAAGTTCAGGCGACTTTCTGACTTACAAAGAGTGGTCCAGAGGGGGGGGGGGGGATCAATCATCAATAGCATCAAATATCAATTTCTCAGCAAACTTGTGAACTTTTTTTCATAGAATGGAGATGTTGAATGTGTGAGGAATTTGCGATTTAATCAATGATTCCTTTGTGAAAGTTCAAGAAAAGCTCGATGATGCTACTGGTTTTTTCTGAAATCAACTCCCAAGCTCAAAAAAAGCTCTCGAGTTGAAGCCAAAATGGAGGGGATATCCCACGCTATCCCAAGAGTCCACCTCTACATCAAGACAAACTCTCCATGCAAAGATAGGGAGCAAATACAGTGATGCCGTGTTTTCAATTTTAGAGTCTCCAAATAAAGTGGCAGCCTTGTCAATAATGTATTTGCTCTCTATCTTTGCATGGAGAGTTTGTCTTAATGTAGAGGTGGATTCTCAGGAAAGCGTTGGATATCACCTCCATTTTGGCCTCAACTTGAGAGCGCTTTTTTTAAGCTTTGGAGTTGACATCAGAGAAAACTAGTGGCACCATCGTGTTTCTCGCAAACTTTTACATCAGAATCAACAGTCAAATCGCAAATTCCTCACACGTGCAGCATCTCCATTTTTGGGAAATTTCATTCACAATAGAATGCAAATCCATGTTACGTATCGGTGGCCAAGGAACCATACTGCCTGACTAACAATTTTGTCCAAAATGAGTCAGCAACATTGCCGCATTCTTCGGTATTGAACACACATACTGATATGTTTATTTTTTTCCAATGCCGTGTAGGAGCTCTATAAAGATGCCGTAATATATAAAAAAAACTGGAAATCTAACCACCGAATTACAAAAGTGACAAAGTTCCTTCTTTGTCTTCCAAAATCGTGAGTTTGCAGGTAAGCAGTATTGTTCCTTAGCAACCGGTATGTCTCTTGCAAATTTTTATCTATAGCAGAGGGTAATTTCTAAGAGAATTAAGAAAAAGGTGAGTTTCCTTTACTCACAGTTTGGATTTGTCAGAAATGAGGAAAAATTTAGCTGGTGGATAGCAAAAAAGTTCTTCATTATGCGTGAATACATGGAAGAATTAATATTGCATTGTGTGTTTTTTTCTGCACAGAAAAATTAAATCAGAATAATGTAGAAATGAAGCACCAGTTTAACACCCTTATAATGTGGCGAGATGAAGTCCTGACAGTGCACAACAACCACAAAAAGAAATTTGAAGAGACCAAGGATCTTATTTTTAAGGTATCAGTATCTTTCTAAACTGCGCTTTTTGAACTGTGAATTTCAAACTTTTGTGACAGATTTTGTTTTATTTATTTTTTAAATCAGATTTTTTCCTGAAATACTCATCTAAACAACGACTCTCATCACAATGGTGGTCCGAAAAACCGGGAAAAGTCAGAGAATTTCTAACACATCATCAAATCGTTAAAATATATCACTGACCTACCATTTGTTTACCCTTTCTGTGTATTTTTAATGCTTGTCATCTTTTAACTAGCCTCTGAATTTCTTTGTCCATAATGTAATTTCTGAACAAGTAAAGTCCAAAGTTTAGCAAATGTCATGGCATGAAAAAAAATGGTGGAAATTTTGTTCAAAAGTCAGGGAATTAAAAAACTTGGGAGTCAGGAAAAATTCAAGGAAATTAGGGGATTTGAAATTGAAGAAATCATGGCAACTCTGACTTACACTTCGAGTTTTCGGAGATTTAAGTTCTTTTGCCTATGCACCATCTCACAAGTGTTTTAGTCTTATTTCTAGAATCTCATTCCTTCATTGGAATCGAAGGTTAAACTCATCAACTCGAGGTTAAAATATTTTATCAACCATGGCATTTGAATTGAAAAATTACCTTGGTAACATGATACATCTGACAGCTTTTGCACTGTTACTTCTTTTCTTTTGGATCACAGAAAACGTGGATAAAAAAATTGTGGACATTATGATAAGCAAATAAGAAAAATTGGCCCAAGTATACTCTTGATGAAAGATTTTGGCCTAAAATTAGTATTGGGTTAGAAAAATTGGGTAAAATGTCTAACTACCCTATTGTTTTGTGTCAAGCTAAATTGTCTAATCAAGGATCATGAATAGCGCTTAAGTATTGCACTCTTAAAAGTCTAACAGGGAAATTAATGATGTGTCCCTTTAACATTCTTTACATGAAGTTTTGATGAGAAAGTGAATCAGGTTATTATTATTTCTGACCCTGTCATCTGGTCATTTGTGTTTTTTCACTAACCATGATTTTTTCCTCTCATTCACTTCATTCTATGATACATGACTTGTTGCAGCTTACTTCAGAGAACAAAGAGCTGAAAGAAAATCTGGAAAGACTGAAGACAGAAATAGAAAACACGAAAGTTGATAATTTAAGAAACTCAAAAATGAACGAGGTATGCATTAGAGTACAATACATTTTTTTCCAATTTTTTTTTGCAGCCACTGTAAGCATCATATTTACCTGCTTTTGAGGTATAGTCTTGCATTTTTTGTGCACCTTATATTTTTGGTGAAAAAATGCGGGGCTCAGGGAAAAATAGGTGGTGCAAACCTCTCAAACTTGTCAAATTTTTACAGAGAAACTAATTAACAAAATCACCTCAAAGTTTTACCCAATATTACTTCCATTGAAAAGATCAATCCCTGAGATTTTCACGAAAGATAGTGCAAAAGTTTCAAGAAAAAAATTAAAATAATTTGGTTATGTCCAGCAACATGGCGTCCAAACAAGAATGGCACCTGTGATACTTTAGCCAAAAGGTAACAGTACTAAAATTAAAACAGGATGAAATAAAACAAGTTTAGGTATCTCCTCAAAGGTGTCTACTAGTCTGTAATTTCCGGTAAATCCGGAAACAGTACTGATTTTGCAAAGGCGGACAGGAAGTAGTGAAAAAGTGCAGAAATTCTGCCAGGAGATCTGGAATTTCTCCTCCAAACCTTGCGTAGTTTTTAATATAGCCTGGAAAGTATGGAATCCCCTGCACATTGATTCTCAGAGTTGTAGTTGCCCGCAAGATTGCGGTTGTGCATCAAGCTACCAATAAAATTTAATGTCAACATCACTTTCGTTGCAAATCGAGGGAGAGTTCCAAATTTTCGACATTTTTCAAATTTTGTCCAGTGGAGGTACTGAAATTTTTGGTTGAAGGCACTGAATTTCTTGGGAATATACTAAAAATTACTGATTTTTGGCCAGCCAATTTAAATAGACACTCTGTTCTACTGTTCTCAAATTCTTTTAACTTTGTCCTGATAAAACTTTACAAAGGAATTTTTCCCTCTATGTACTACATTTTCAAGTGTGTTTAAGAAGTATATCAGGGGAAGATTCTCTTATCTACCTACATTTGTTTGGTGTTGTCTCATTGACTAAATTATCACCCTCTTTTTCCCCAGTTAATAGCTGAGAAAGCGATCATGGAAATAGAACTCAATGAAAAATTGGTGCAGATGTCCGTGCGTGAAAAAAAACGAGCTCAGCAGGTTTGTATTTTTCTTTTTTTTCTCCTTCAGATATCTAGCAGGTTTTTTGCAATCTTATCATGAAATTTTGTGTTTGTCGAATAGTCTGCTGATTCACCTTACAAAATGTCTTAGGACAGTATCAGGTTCAATAGTGGAATGTTTCCCCACAATGCCTGATTTTTTTAATGTTTCATCAGTCTTGTGAATTCTGACCAGGTGTGCAAATTTTGTTAAGCTCTACGTTTTTTGCAACGCAATGAGTTCTCTCAAAAACGACATCACACATGCGAATTAAAATGTCATATACTCTTTTACGTGCTGTGCAGTGTAGGTGTAATACTACCATGCTGTAGGTAATAAGAAAAATCAAAACGCCAACTGAACATTTGAATTTTGCCAAGTCTTCCTGTATAAAATGTGTATTTTTGAGGATATGTACTTATCTCCCTACTCCTGAAATTCCTGGAAATTTTCCAATACCTCTAATCAAATTGTTGAAGAAATTCACTCTGAAATATGCGTGCACTATCACAGGAAATTTGGCAACTTCTGAAGGCTCACTAGGCGTTTTCCTCAGCACCGCAGAATAGGCATCAGCTTCTAGAATTGCGATTCTAGAGCAGATGTGTGCCAAAGGTATGGTTTTACAAGAGGCCAAAAACATCGAACAAAAAAACTTTCTTTGCAAAGGCCATTTTTATTTTGCTCTTCTTTGGCAAATTGCCAATCTTGAAAAAAAGAAAAACCTGATTTTCACGACAATTCTGCGAAAAGCTTTATCATGTCCATTGAGAATTTTCTGCGCCTTGGCACAGATGATCTGTTTACATGTACCAAACGGCAAGAATAAGTCTTGTCCTCCAAATAGGATCAAGAAAAAAACTTTTAAAGTGCACTGATCTATAAAATGTTTACCAAAGACCGTCCTTGAAAATAGAAAGAGAAGGAGGCAAATTTTTAAGAGAGCAACTTTTCTCAAGTTGGCTCAAATTTAGGTCTTTGTTGGAAATTGAATGTGATTTTTTAGCCATTTTCCAACACAAACACCCCTTTTCTTTACTCTGACCAAATGCAACGGTCTTTTTTTGGGTAATCAACCTGTGTAATAACGGGTCGTAACAAATTGATAGCTGAAATGTGAAACCACTTATCTCCATTTTGGTGTTTCAAAATGTCTGCTCATGCTTTATTTTTTGAGGAGAAACAAGCCAACCTCATAGCTCAAAGTTTTTACAGAATATTCTACCAACGGAGAAGAAAACTCGATTTCTAGAAATTCCGTTGATTAGTTTTGCCAGGAAACAGTTAAGTATGACAGGAAGTCTGCAACAGAGATACGTAGTTTCGCACTTTGGCCATCAAAATAAAGCTTATTTTTCTCTCAACTTAGTCAATTGAAATTCAAATTCTCAACATAAAATACTCTCTCAGATCCTGATGAATAAATCGAGAGGAGTGCAGTTCATTTTTCGCCANGGGGGGGGGGGGGGGGGGGGGGGCATGAAACCGCATTTTAATTCATTAATTTCAAATGTCAAATATGACAAATTCAAGCTTATAATTAATTCCTCGCAAAACTGCAGTGAGATGAAACTTTAAACGAATTTCTCTCGAGACTTCTTCCTTTAAACTTCAAAGTGCTTCGCATGCGTTTGGGCATTTTTGTGCAAGAGTATTCTGAAACCACTCCATAAACAGTACATATTACCACTACCTTAATCGGACTACATTTGTCAGTAAGGAACTACTATTTTTGGCTTGTCCATAAAATCAACTATCTGCATAGGGCAACCAAAGGTATATGCGATGTTTCTAAAATTACCCTGAAATAGTAGTTCTGCAGTACAAAACGTGGTATAATTTTGAGTTTTTTGGCACTGAAGTTCCTCTTCTGTGGAACATAACACATCCTTACTGCAGTGGCGAGGCGTGAATGATCGATTATTGATATTTTCCCTTTTGAAGCTATGATAAAGAATCGATTATTAGGTGTTCGATGCAAATACTCTGTTCATCGGTCCTTTCTCATAGGTTTAAATGGCAGATCAATGGATATATCGCAAAGAAAGCCATGCCACTGCCTTACTGAGCTTTGTACTTGAAGACAGTTTTAAACATCACTCGGTCCATTTGTCGAGTTGTAGAAGAATTCAAATGCATTTACTTTTGAAGAAAGCAGCAAATGCTTGGATTTTTTAAACTCAAGTTCTTCTCTTTGATTTAAGACTAAAAATTTTCCAAAATTGCAAACTTTGAACCCACAAAAGTGGTTGATTCTTTCAGTTGCTCCATGAAATATTTTTTTTTCTTTTCCTGTTCAGCAAATGGAGAAAGAAAAAGAACTTGGAAGCGTAGTGACTCAGCTGACTAGAAACCTAGAGACAGCCGAGAGAGCAAGGAGGCAGCTAAGTATCGATGTTGAAAAGCTGACAGCACAAAATTCAAGGCTCCAGATTGAATTGAACAAGACACAAGCGCAGTTAAAAGCTATAAAATCGGTGAGTCTACTGTTTTCACGGCTTCCGCCGGTCTAGAAAACCAACAAAGTTTGAAAATTTGCGGCAACCTGGAAAAGTCAAGAAATTTTCAGAGCAGCACCTCGGCTGAACAACTTCAGCTGGTACCATTCAAGAGAGGGCAAACAACTTTTAAGTTTCTGTAATTTGAATTTCTAGAAGTGAAAGTTTTGCCTTTTACTAGGAAAAAGCAACATGGTTAGAAGAGAAAAAATCAAACTGGGGAGGTTTTGATCAAACGTCAAGGAAAATTAAGGGAATCGGAAAATGAAAAAATGATATGACGGAAGGAAACTGTTTGAGGAACGACTATGAATACAACCCTAAGAATGCATTTGATTATTCTCAGATTTTCAAGTCGTTCAATTTCCTTTGTTTTTTGGTAATCGGCTAACTTTATCTTGAAGTCCTTGAAATTTACATTCCTACAAGATTATTTTGGTTATGACTGTGTGCGAGAAAGGCCTTTTTCTCATGGACTATGGAGACCTGTGAAAAGTCAAATCGCATTGTTCATATCTACATCAACTTCATTATGTACAGATAGTCTGATAGTACTCATGAGCGAAAGGGAAAACCTCTAGTTTTAGGACATTTCATAAATCTGCGTTGACTCATCCATATCAATTTCAATGTTTGCCTTGGTATTCTTTTCGAAGTAGGAAGCTCAGAATACCCGCATGTTAATGCAGATTTTCATATGCGGAGTAAATTTCCGGCTTCAGCCGTTAGATGTCAATCATCATAATTTTTGAGCCATTTTCCATCAGAGATAAATTTTATTCTTGCTCCAGGTGAAGTTTGCAACAGTTGCTCCTTGTGTAATTTGCCTGCGTGTTAACTGATTTGTAATGGACAAAGCCTATTTTTATCATTTTGTTTTTTTATTCTTCTTTTAGTCTAACAGTGAAGATGAACCAAGTTCACTAGAAAAAAGTCAGCTGTATCACAATCTATACTTGAATTTTACTCGGCATAAAGAAGACTTTAAACAATTGGGTCAAATTTTAAAAAATGAACCTGAGAAGTAAGTACTAAGTTTTTTCTTTATTACAGTGATCTCTTTAAGTGTTCAAATCCGATCGATGCCATGTGCAAAATGTGCTTAAATATTTTTTGTTGGTGCCTAAAAACTTAAAATTGTGGCTGAAGTTGGGGCCTAAGTATTCAAGGTCAGCTTGCTATGAAAAGGCAGGAACACAGATGAACTCTTTTGATCGATACTGAAATCTATTAAGGACCTCTCAGGCAGGATTTCATTGGGTGATGGAAACTTGAACTATGAAACTTTGTGTTCAGTTAGAAAAAGCTCAATTCTAAGGTGCCGAAAGACATCTGGTTATCATCATGAATTATTTTAGAAAATGAATATTTTGGCCCTTAAATATTGATGACGCAGGCCAAAGTGGTCTTTAAATTCCTTTGTAAGATTCAAACACTAATCTCTTTTGAGAGATCGCTCTTGGTGCCTCATTTTACTTTGCAGTTGATAAAAAAAAGTTAAAGGTTGGTATACTACTAAATGGAAAAATGTATATTGACGCTGAAACTTCCAAACCATATATCTCAGCTTGCGACGTTGCAGACTTTTTGACATATTTTATTCGTTAGGTGAAAACTACTCAACGTCAATGCTGAAAAACTCCTGTGATTATTTTTTTGTGCATGAAGAAAATTCTGTGAACACTTAAAGGAATGATGTTGATTGGTTAAATGAGAGTGAATATTTTCAAAAATCCTGAATGACATACATGCTTTGGAAGTTTCACCATTGACATGTGTTCTTTTGCAGCAATATTCAGCTCTGGCCAGAATTTTTTGCTCTCTTGTAAAAATGTCAACTTCAAGTGTCGGTTGAACTCTTTACATTATTTTCACTTCCTCACTCAAGCAATAGAGATAATTAATACATGCAAACGAAAAAATTCATTCCTAGCATCCTTCATTGCCAAAAAATAGAAAGGGAACACATAATTTCTGCTGGAGCCTTGCAGACAACTATTTCATTCATTCTTTTCCTAGCAATATGTTTTAATATCAGGTTCTTAATTGAAAGTGTTCCCTTGTTTTTATTTAATTTATTGTCTTCAGTTTGATATTCAATAATATCAAACCAAGCCAGAAGTATGAAAACTTAAGTCTACAGTTCAAAAATCATGGTTTTCTAAAAAAGCTAAGTTTTTAAACTTAATCCGCCATGATGGTGGCTTGAAACAGTCAAATTATCAAGTAATTTTAACACTAATTTGACACAGTACCGAAATAAACCTCTCTGAAAATAATTCTCTAATATACCCTTAGACTCGTAAAACTTATTTTTCTATTGAGAATACAATTTTATATTTTTTTTAAGTAACTTAAAAAAATCTACTCTTAAACATTTGCTACGCTGAAAATGGTGGTCGCTCTTTGAGTCTCGTATGTATAACGACATTCTAAAATCCCTATGTTACAGCACGAATCTCGATAGTTGGGTGCTACCTGATGAAACAGACAGTGTGCCTTATAATAAAACTGAAAATGAAGCTTCCCTTGAAATAGTTGAATTACGGAAACTTCTGACACAGGAACAAAAAGAATCCATCAAAAGGAAGAAAATGCTTGACAAGCTGAACAAGAACTACGCTGATTTGCTTCAAGACTATCAGAAATTGTTAGACTTGTTTGAAAGCTATAGGAAAGAAGCAGCAGAAAAAGAGCTGGACAGCAAATGTTTAATCGAAAGTTTGCGAAAAACTTACGACTCCAAAGTTACCGATTTGAGCAATCAGCTTGTCCTGCGAGATGAGGTCGTCGCGAGCAAAGTGCGAGAAATCAATATGTTATCCGAACAGCTGGGTAACATTCAGTGTGACTCAGAGAAAGTGAGCGTGCTACAAGAGCAAGCAGATATTTTCAGAGCAGACTTCCTTGCTGAGAAGAAAAACAAGGAGAACTTAGCATCAGAATTGAGCGAACTGAAGCTTAAAAATGAAACATTGCAGTCCATGGTTCAAACACTGCAGAAGCAAGTCACTTTAGGTCAAGAAATGTCCCAAAGTGAAGAAAGTCAAAGGTATGAGAATCCAAGAGAGTTCCGAAGGGAGGAAGAGATGATGCGTCAAATGATGCGTAGAGAAGAAACGCAGCCACGCAAGACGGTACGTCTGGTGCCCAGCGATACACAGCTTCCTCAAAAAACTGCATGGAGTCAACCGCAATGGAACGATTCTGAATTCGGCCAGTATGGTCCTGTAGATCTGGAATCCGATTTGGTAAGTTTTATAAACTATTTTTCTAAATTATGAGAAAATTTTACGCAGTTCTAAAGGTTTTGTGCAGCAAGGAAAAGAGATCTTTATTCCTTTAATACGTTCCAGATATGCTTATGGCTGGACAAACAAGCCTTATCCCCTAGTCAATTGAAGAAGAAAACAAAGTTAAAGAGGTCATAAAATAGTAATAAGAATGATAAACGATTTGCAAAGAAACCACTTCAAAAATTAGTGCACTATGGTGA
Source organism: Bemisia tabaci (assembly GCF_001854935.1). Classification (NCBI taxonomy): domain Eukaryota; kingdom Metazoa; phylum Arthropoda; class Insecta; order Hemiptera; family Aleyrodidae; genus Bemisia; species Bemisia tabaci. The sequence continues at coordinate 3,664,438 of NW_017547102.1, read as the reverse complement.
AATTTCACCAAGTCAAACTGTATACACACAGTTAAGACAAAATCCTGCGCATGTCACAAATTCCATCGGCCTCTGTACATCGCCACAAAGGTAAATGTAGAACAACAAGTAAGTCATGACTCTTGTCACTAAGGGAAAAGTGCATACGCGGAAGAAAAATTTTCGCTAAGCCCCTGGAAAATTCGATTTTTAGAATCATAATCTTAAGAAAGGATCGATTTTAAAAGAAAGTAACGTTTCAAGAAAATGTATATGAGGATGTATCTTTATTTTTGAAGAGAGTACAGGAGTAAGAGCTTAAAAATCTGTGACTTTAGATGCCCTTTGATGATTTGTTGAGAGTGCAGAAATAAAATTTGCAAATTCACTGAAAAAATTTAAAATTTACAATTAATTATTGACTAATTTGGGAAAGTTACTGAAGATATCACTATCAAGTCACTTAAAATCGCTTATGTACCTCAAATTTTTCTGCTTACTTTGTGTTCTGCGGTAAAGCGGATAAGACTAAAGGCTACCTAAGTTGAGATTTCTCTCGGTTATTTGACAATTCAACTTGGTGAACATCTACCATTCAATTTTTCCTGAAGATCATGTTCCACTCCAGGGGTAGAACTATTTCAAAGTTCACTTATTTTCATTCATTTCATAACTATACATGAAGTAAATTTCCAAACATATGCTCAAAGGTTTAATTTTTTCTGTTTCAGACTGATGGTGAGCCCCAGCATTTTAGCTGTATTAAACCGGGGTGCGATAAGACTTTTGATACCATTGATATGTGTAATCGACACATCTGCCAGTGTTTAGAATTGCCGGAATGAATTGTTTTTGGAACATTTGGCTGTTTCTTCATTTGTCTATGTATTTTTTATTTCATTTGATTATTATCTTACTATATTTCCCTCTTCTTTCTGTAAGTATGTAATAAGATGTCAAACGTCCAGCTAACCTCTTTGCGCAATTTTAGTGATCGAACTGTTTTCATGTACAAAATTTTTATAGTTAATGGCTTTTAGTCCTGTCCCATAGATTACTTTGAAGTAACTGTACAGATTTATATTAATCTACGGCTAAACTACACAACCACACACCTGTAATGCTGTGCTTAAGAACAACGCCGCACAAGCTTTCAGATGTTGCCAAGTTTTCCTTGAAAAAATATGAATTTTCAGGGGAATTTTAGAATATGCTCTTCTTATTTCACAGAGAATTCCACACACGTCCAGATCTTAATTATTTTAAAATTTCAATTGGGCAACTCACCTCAAAAAGAAACATTCTGTTCGAGGAAATTTTGGAACTCTTAAACATTCTTAAGGCGTTTTTTCCGAGCACCGCAGTATAACAGTGCAGATTCTCTGCCTAATTTTACTTGTTAAAAGAATGACTAATCATCGTTTTTATGTAAAATTTGGTGTGCTTTTTCTTTGCTTTTTTGTTAGTATTCTAGAAAAACTCCGTACAAAAATGCCTAGTTATGCTCTCTTCAAAGAATCAGATAGAAGCACAGATTTTGAAACATTGCAATGGAGAAATTTGTTTTCATAGCTTCTTGTTCACATTATTTTCAATCAACTTGATCCAGAGGTGAAGAATGTTATGGACTATTTGGGATCATATTAACAGCTTCGAGCTCTTAGAATATGTGACCAGCTCTGTAAAAAGGGACTGTATCTTCTGGGAAGAAATTTTCCTCACTTTTTACCAACACCTAAGCTTCGTTTCTCTTCAACACGAGAATTTTTGTTATGGCACTTCAGGACTAATCCTTCAATTTTTAAGGTTTTAGAGTCATAGTTGCGCGAAAATGTCCAGATTTTCTCCCTCTGTGCATTTGCAGAGAGATAAGGAAATTTTTACCCCAGAAGATGCGGTTGCATTTCTCAGATCAGGTCCGATTGATGGCCAAAGTACGAACCCACATATCTCCATTTGCAACGTTGCAGACTTCCTGTCTTACTCCGTTTTTTTTTTAAAAAAAAACCAGTCAAAATGCTTCCAAGAAAATTGCCGTGATATTTTTTGTCAGTAGAATATTCTGTAAATATTTCAAGCTATAAAGTTGGATCGTTTCTCTTTGAGAAAATGAAATATGAGCGGAAATGTTGAAATAAACGCAATAGCGATATGTGGTTTCGCACTTTGGCCATCGATTTGTCTTTATACTTATCTAACACTTTTTAAATAAACTATTTCAGAAGAGAGTCAATCAGCTCAAAGCTCAAATCACCTGGCTGTGGAGAAATATTTTTTTATGTATTACATATTGCATGAGTCATTTTTTTTAAGAATTAATCGGTGGAAAGTGATTCCTCTCAAACTTTTTGTTCCAACCTCAGAGATGAATGTATTACTCAGTAGGATAACCACCCCTCTCACTTTGGGCCAGCCTTAACATTTTAAAGATCTACTCCTGTCCATCATCGATCCTCCTCACATAAAAGGGGGAAGATGACTCGCTACCTCTCTCATTATTTTGGTATTAGCCTATATAAGTCGCGATTCTTGAAATTTGGCAGCACTGTTATTCCTCCATTTAAATCCATTGAAAATATTCTTTTCATTGATTTTAGAATCAATTGTTTTTAATACTTTTAAATGGAGATAAAACAGTGTTGCCAACTTGCAAGAATCGCTTTGGTCCAAAAATCAATCATCAACTTGAGGAGTGTTTAAGACTAATTTCAAAATCACCTGTTGCAAAATCTGGGCTCATCGTTTTGGAGAAGGATATTGTGAGCACCTCATGGTGCTCCTAGGTCGAAAAAAACGGCTTTTGAGACTCCCCAAAATTTTCGAGAGACTGTCACATTTTAATGAAAAACCACACTGTGAGGTATCCGATTGGTTCTTCACTATTTGCGCATTAAGTGATGAGCATTTGAAATAGTAGATAGTTAATTGAGTTCTTGAAGAGAGAAAGTTAATATTAGTTTTAGGGAGAGCAGATGTACAAGAACAACACTGGAAATCTGTTGAGAGAACACGTCACTTTACTCACAATACTGGATTGCAGAAAGATGAACATGAAGTCGCATTCCTGGTGAACGGAAGAGGGCATACAGGCCGAGAAAGAACATCTGTTAGGCAGTGTTGCATCAGCTGTCCTGTGCAAAGCTAAAAAAGATTTTGAATGAATGAGATGGTGCGCGCTTGATTTTGTCCAAGCATCGGCTTAAGGCCTAACATGCTTGAAAAGTTGGAACTTAGAATGAGACAGAAGAAATGAGGGAGACAGGATAGACAAAAACAGTCTAATGGCAAATTTGGAAGGAAACGTTGCTTAACACGGGACAGAGACCTCCCGCAAAAAAGGCAGGAATCCTGAAGTTTACAGGGATGGTGCAGGATTTTTTCATCACCTCGCACAAGAGAAGTTACTTGCATGAGTTACTCTTTTTCGCTTACCAAGAATGTGATATCATCGATTTTCTACCTTGATTTAGTGGAAAAGTGTACACTGTGCTCAGTTAATAGCTATCATGACCGTTTTCTTTGAATGAATATCCCTCTTAGCCATTATGTTTAAATATTGTCATTAAATCTGACTAAATACTCTCAAAGTGCATTTTGAAGTAAAGATCACGATTAAAAGAACCACCTCTCCCCAAACAGCGTAGCTTGTTTCTTTTCAAGTGCTGTGTGAACTTCAGTTAAGCAAAAGAGCTAATTTCTCCTAAAATTTCCAACTTTCAGAAGTCAAATCGTGGCTTCAGATTCATTATAAGCATGATTATTTCTCTTGTTCTTATCCCTCTGAGTTTTTTCTTTCTCTCCCTTTTCTTTATTAAATCTTCTGTTCATAGAGTTAAGGTTCTTAATCAGATTTGACTCATTTTTTTGTTACTGAAGTGCCAAGTGAAGTTTCGTCACTTCCAGACTAGGCTCTAGATCTTAATGCATTGAGTATACTCATTTCAAATAATTACTAAATTTTAATTTATACTGTAACTAAGCTATGCAGGGTTGGAAAATAGTTTCCGCAAGAAAATACCCATTTAAATGGCATTATGCAAGGAGGAAGCCCCAGACACATTTTGGCTCTTTCTTAGTTTTTTTTTTACTGTATAGGATGATCTTCAAGTCCCGCACCAGGCATCACCCCTGAAATTTTTGAAACAATTCAGATAAAGACTTGAAATTTTGTGAGAGCTTATAGATCAAAAGGAACGACTTTTGGGTCCCTTCAAGATTATAAGGGGCTCTTTCTGAAAAGGAACAAGACCCCTAGGGGTTACAAGGGTGGTGCGGGACTTTTGAATCACCCTGAATGCTTCACAATAGACCACTAGACGAGGTATGAATTTAATCATTTTGCTACATGTTTCTTAACCAGAATTTCAGAACAGTAGAACTATAAGGAGTTAATTTCGGTAATTTTTGTTAAGCGCAGCATGTTCTGAGTGAAATTATGGCTAAGAAACATGTATCAGAATGCTGAAATTCGTGCCTTGTCTAGTGGCCCATTATTCCCTAAGAGTCACGTAAATTTGGTGGTTACATCCTATGTTTGAATGTAAAATTCAACTTGTAGATTAGAACTAATATATTCAAAGAATTGTCTTGCATTGTTCAGAAGACCTTAATTTTCAGTTGCCTTATTTTTTTTGATCAATGTTTGTTTCATATAGTAAAAATGTTTCTCATTTTTATACAGAAAGTGTTTTTTAATCCATCCGTGTAACCCCGTAAAGCTTTGATATGATTATGTATTTAAGAGAAATTGGCAAATATCGCCTACTTTATTAACCACCTTTCTCAGGGCAGAGTGTAGCCAATTTTCCAGCCCCCTTAAACCGTTTGATCTACTTTTGCACCTCCCATAAGCCCTCGAGTTCGGAAGACCCCTTGGGTCAACTTTAATTTTCAAAATTTTGGTGCTGGTCGATTTTTTCATGATGATGAAGAATGCATTTTTTTTTTAACCAGGAAAATGCGAATATCTCGTAATCCGTCGTACAGCAGAACGGATAGAATTTTTAAGCCCTCTTAAAATATTGGATTTATTTTTTCATCCTCCCCCCCTCCTCTCGGCCTATGGGGTCGAGGCACCTTGAGGTTCAATTTTAATTTTTGAAATTTTGGTCAGGCTAACAGGTCTTTTTGGTAGACTCGCATCTGAATCGAGGTGATTAGTCAAAGTTTCTAGCGAGGTCGAACTGGCATGCCATACATCGCATTGATTAGGTCCAAAATCTCGGCAGATTTTGAATTTTTCCCCAATCAATGAGATATATGGCATACCAGTTTGACTGCATTAGAGAGCTTGACGAATCATATTATGCCAGGAAAGGAGGGACTGTGAGTACGTCTTCTCATTATATCATTCACTAAAGACACCAAATTTAGGTGTTCTTTCTATCAAGAGTACCAGGAAAGCGGGGACCAATAACAGGATATCTCTCATTTTGTCATGGGAACGGAGTTCCCCATGATATTAGAATCGTTCCGTTGCTTTCGCTATGGGATTCCCTATACCTCTGCGACCTTGAGCGTTTCGCCCAGTCTCCGATTTATGGTTGATTTTCCGATGTATCAAAAACCGTTGTATTTTTTAGCCAATCATGTCTCTACGTCAAGTTGTGTTGATTGCTAAAATTCGCTTTCAGCGAGTTTTTTTCCACCTTGAGATGTCGTGTCTGACTGGTAAATCTGCGCAGAACCACGAAGTTCCGTTTTTAGGCAAATTCTTTTTTTTGGGAGGTTCTGATTGGTTATTTTTCGCCATCAGTTTTCTGTTCGTTGGTGCAAAAGATCGCCTACCTCGGTGCTCTTGAGAAGCCGCCATTATCCCACCTCAAATTTGAAAAATAGAAGTAAAGAAATAATAACCATCGTACAAGGTGGAAAATTGTTCTAGAGGACTCGTTACGGACAAAGAAGTCAAAATCAGAGCTCGATTGATTGATTCAATTCATGGATAAACAAATATCGCCTCAGCTTACTGCCGCGATGACAAATGCATATTGAGATGAACCCTGAGAGACATGAAAACAGTGCGAACCATGGCTCCTACAGCAACGCGCTTACCTCATTTCTCTCAGCAACAAAGCGTCAAAGTCTCTTGTGATAAGTCCCGCCCACTGCCCGAGTCTTTTGTATGCTATTTTTACTCTCTCACTCGCCGACTCGCTATAGCCTAGTTGACTAAACTGCCTCATATTTTTGATTAGGTGCGGGCAATGGGCGATCGGGAGTTCGATACCCGACGATGGGTGTTACTTTTTAATTGTTGTATTGAATGTTTAAGACTAATCATCAATAAATAATTAATACTAGATGATAAATGTACGAACATTTTCTCGTGAATTAATATGTTAAACAAAAATACTGGAATATACCTCCTTCATATAATCAGCCACATGTTCCCCCAAATTAATGACGTTATTTTCTTTTTTCAATAAAGTTAATTTGCGTTCAACGTTCGTAAGTTAAGCAAAAAGTACCTATTGATACAAATAGAAAGACATGAAAATAGGATGTCTAACATTTCAGTTGTTTTTTTTTAATTTATTTTTTGTTTTTGTTTTTGTTTTTTCAATAAAACAAATTGACTTGGACTAGAATCATTGTATCTCTGAAGACAAAAGCTAAGTTTTTTGATACAGAAATACTAATATATTCATCCTTCATATAATCAGGGAGATGTTGACCCAAATATTGATGTATATTTTCTCTGTTCGCCCAAATTAATGATTGTATTTTCTTTTTTCAATAAAATTAATTTACATTCCACGTTCTTAAAGCAATATTTTCTCCAAAATTCAGCAAAAAATAACAATTTATACCTACGCAAAAAGTAAATAAATAAATAAATAAATAAATAAAGCAATGACATGAAAGTAGTATAGGTAGTACACATCTAACATTTCAGTTACATCTATTTGAATGAAAAAAATGGCAACTTAGGAAGCACATAGGTCACTTATGATGCGTATTCGGGCATATGCGTAGAGTAAAAATATCATACTTTACGCCGAAAAAACGAAACTGAAAGTTAAATGCGTTAAATTCCGAAAACCATACATAATCCAACGAAAATAAATAATTGGTAAATAACAGTTTTCTTGTATGCAAAGAAAAAAAATTAAAAATGTAAAAAAAGAGATGTCGACACAAAATTACATAGCCCCTTCATTTCTGAAGATACTACAAACGAACTGTACCTTAACATTTTCATATCCCAGAAGCAAAAGTTCCCATGACGAATATTGCTATCGCTAGCGATTGCAAAAACCAACTTGTTCTGGTTTTGAATGCTCTGAGGTTTTTTTTAAAAATAAGTAGGAACTTTTGGAAACAAATATTTATTAAAATTAGAGAACAGTAACAAAAATGGACATTTCTTATAGCAAAATTTCTGAAAAGAAAGAAACCTATGTTGTTCATCACATTATAGGTAAGTATTCCTAGAATTTTTCTGGGGGAAAAGAAGAAAAACATTACGAAACTTCAATAAAAGCTGATATTTATACAGAGTACTTCAATTGCATTGTGTTTTGCAATAAAGGAACCCCCGTCTCTAACTCTAGGCAAAGACACCATGCAAACCATTTGTTGCAAGGTGCAGGTAGAGGATTTTATTGATGAGTCAGAAATAGGAGTTCTTACATCCAAATTTTTTTTCAAATAACGATGCTCTACAAATTTCGAGCGTACTAACTTTATTTCTTGTAGAGAAAACAGACCAACAATGTGGCTCAAAGCTTTTACTGATTTTTCTTTATCATTTGCTGATTATCTTAGGAAAAATTCAAACCGTAATAATTCGCCGTTTTCCTCACAATAAAAGAAAAAAAATGAATAAATTAAGCTATGCTCAGAAATGTTCAGACATTACAATAAGGACGCAATGTTTTGGAGTTCAATCCAATAATGTACAACTTTGAAGGAATTTAGAAGGCAGAAAATTCGACTCTTTTCAGAGCAAGGACATTCAATTGGAGTTAACTCCTGAAATTTTAGTCAAATTCAAATCAACATAGGTATTAAGAATCTTTTTGAAAAATTTGAAATGAAAATTATGGCATTTTCATTACTTGTACAACAAAAAAAAAGTAAAGAAACCGTGTATAATGATGTTGATTGTGAGTTATAATTCTTCTAAATACAGAAAGATTCGGTTCCACCGAGTCATCTCAACAAGAAAACAGGGGAAAAAGTAGGGTTGAATTTTTTCTTCAGGTAGCCATTAAATTCACAATAGTTAAGGCCATTATTCAATAACATATAAAAAAATGTAATGCTCCTTCCATTCTACCTAGTACTTCTGGGAGCACACATTCAAACCAGTGTTCAACAGATGATAAAAGGTGGTGAAATTTCTGCAAGATACCTCCACACCGTGCTTTTGAAATAATCAGTTTAAGAATTTGAGTCTCTTCCGTTGGAGGTGTGGATTTAAAACTTTATTTCGATAATGAGTTAGACCGTGATAAAATGGTAGTTTGCCAGTCCCTACGGTTTGAAAACGCTGCAACTTAAGCGTGGCTTCAACACTCTCCAACAGCCAACAGGCCATCGAGTACCTGCAGCTGTCTGGATATTACCGTGCCAAAATTCTGCTGCTGGAGGGTGAGTTCTCTTAACTTTGATTGCAATCAACAGTAGGTTCAGACTGTTCCTTGATGGAACATTTAAGACTGTGCCATCCATGTTTGAACAACTGTGAACGTTACATGGTGACACAGTCCTGGTGAAAATTGGTAAAGCACCTGCTATTAAGGGCATAGTCTTGAAGCGCCTAAGCGCCACCACGTCTTTAGTAGATTGAAACCCCTAAAGAAACCCCACGTTGATCAAATGTCTTTCGCCCCCATGTGAAACAATTAGTTGTTGTCCCCTTTTTTTTTTTTTTTCTCTCTCTCTCTGTCTAATGGACAGGTGCTACCGTTACCGGCGGTGGAGTTGCTCGCGAAAGTCGAGGGCGACTTTATTAAAAACTCTTGCCTTGCAAAAACTGTTCAGAAACCTATAGATTCTTTCTTCAAAAGAGTCTAAATTGTGTATTTTTGATCAAAATATACAAGTATTAAATCTGTATATTTGCAATTTTTTTGGTGTAATTTTTCCCAAATTTTCCCACAGAGTCCGCTTTTAACGAAGTTCCGGATATAACGAAGTTTTTCTGGGAACCGTGAACTTCGTTATATACGGGCTCCACTGTATTTCACTATAACTAAATCTTTCGATATCTGTATGGAGTTAGTAAGTGTTATTTAACCTCCTACACGTTCCTGAGGTGATTGCCTCAAAGAGGCTGTCAAGCCGAGGCACCACAGCTTCTCAACTCAAGAGAGCACAATGACTGACAGGGCAAACTATGTTCCTGTCAAGTGCCCTACTTGCCGAGCCCTGATTGGAGCCTTTGGGAAGGTCCCATCATAGTTGTATGATAGTTGTCTTTGTATATTTGTACGTATCATTATTTTTTCTAGGTACCAAAAAACAATTTTAATTTTTTATTGTATATTATTTTTCCTCTTGTATATTCATCGTGTTCTATCTCCTACTGTGTATTATTCTTATAGGCTACCTCTGATCTGATGCTTTCTAATTTTTCACTCATCATTATCTTATTGATATTCTTATCGACTTTTTGATTTTTTCAGATTGGAGACGCCAAGTTTTGCGCAACGACGATCTTTTGTTGAGCCACATTGAGGCAAAGCGGCAGTACAGGGCGTTGAAATTATCTATCGATATTGTCGACAGTTTAGAGGTGCAGCACACCAACGCGCAATATTGCTATGGCTGCACCTCCAACAAGTTCCTGTATAAAGCCCTCCCCTGCAACCACGAAGTGTACTGCCGCGATTCCCTCAAAGAGGCTGTCAAGCCGAGGCACCACAGCTTCTCAACTCAAGAGAGCACAATGACTGACAGGGCAAACTATGTTCCTGTCAAGTGCCCTACTTGCCGAGCCCTGATTGGAGCCTTTGGGAAGGTCCCATCATAGTTGTATGATAGTTGTCTTTGTATATTTGTACGTATCATTATTTTTTCTAGGTACCAAAAAACAATTTTAATTTTTTATTGTATATTATTTCTCCTCTTGTATATTCATCGTGTTCTATCTCCTACCGTGTATTCATCCTATAGTATCTCCTATTGTATTTTATTATATCTCCTATTATACAGGGTGATCCAAAAGTCCCTTCCACCCCCTGTAACTTTTTACCTAATTGAGGTAAAGATTTGAAACTTGGGGGATATTCCTAGGTCAAAGTGAGGTACTTTTTGGCCCCCCTCAAATTTTCAGGGGGGCCCCCCTTGGGGGGGCAACGGCCCCCAACTTTTAATTTTCAAATGGGAAGACCCCCTTTGTGATAGCTCGTTCAAAAGAGCATAAAAAAAGAAAACTTTTCGCGCAAACCCGAAGTCAATATCTCAAACCGTTTCAAAATGGCGGCCGGTTAAAGTTCAAAATGGCCGAAAATTCACACCGGTTATTTGTCGATGGATTTGCGCGAAAATCGGTATGTTGGGGTATTTTGACACGAGAAAAACGAATTTGACGTTAGATTTTCAAAAAAACCGAAATTTCCAAAATGGCCGCCGGTTAAAGTTTAAAATGGCCGAAAATTGTCACCTCGGTTTTTTGCTGATGGATTTGCCTAAAACTTGGAATTTGAGAGTATTTTGGCATAAGATAAACAAATTTGAACTTAGATTTCTAAAAAAATCAATTTTTTGTCATTTTGAACTTTAACCGGCGGCCATTTTGGAAATTTCGGTTTTTTTGAAAATCTAACGTCAAATTCGTTTTTCTCGTGTCAAAATACCCCTACATACCGATTTTCGCGCAAATCCATCGTCAAATAACCGGTGTGAATTTTCGGCCATTTCGAACTTTAACCGGCCGCCATTTTGAAACGGTTTGAGATATTGACTTCGGGTTTGCGCGAAAAGTTTTCTTTTTTTATGCTCTTTTGAACGAGCTATCACAAAGGGGGTCTTCCCATTTGAAAATTAAAAGTTGGGGGCCGTTGCCCCCCCAAGGGGGGCCCCCCTGAAAATTTTAGGGGGCCCAAAAAGTAGCTCCCTTTGACCTAGGAATATCCCCCAAGTTTCAAATCTTTACCTCAATTAGGTAAAAAGTTAGAGGGGGTGGAAGGGACTTTTGGATCACCCTGTATGTAAATTAGCATTTAGTTAGTTGACTAAACACATTTGTTTGTTGTACATACGCCTTTAAGTTGTAAAATAGCTTTATAAATTCCAACTTTAGTTTTTTTTAAATGTATTCGACTTGCTTATGATTATGTACCTACTGTTATATATGTTCCTAAAATTTTGACTTGATTTTGGGACATCGGTGCAATAAAAATAATATTTTGATGTGTTTTAAAATTGATTTGTTCTTTCCACAGACTTAACTATTACCACTCGCGTAGTGGATGAAGCTACCGAGAGTTTCCTCCGGAAAAGAGCAAGGCGTGCAGCCGATCCCACGTCCGGCATATCGGACTCCTTCACGGTCAGGCTCGTGTCCAGATTCCGACGGGGGCACGACTCCACGAAAGCCTGCAATGACGCCGCCCTGACTCGCTTCAACGACAGTTGCAGGCTGTTGGCCGCTGCCCGACATCTGTCGCCCGACTCCGTAAAGAGCCTGAGCGACTGCATCGATCCTCAAAACTACGCCGTGGTCCTTGGCGCGGCCAAGTCAGTCACAGGGTTCGACGCAGCCACCCACCGGGTCGAAAATCCTGGCACCGTCGATAGGTTGCTCGCTCTCCTGCGGGACGCCGTATCGCTGAAGCGCGAGGAGACAGCCACGTCCAGTGTGCTCCCGGAGGAAAGCAAGCGAGATTTGATAGAGCAGTGCCGCCGCTTCGACAACCTGCTCAGCAGTGCTTGGCCTGTAGACATCGGGAGACACGCACAGCTCACAACGCTGCAGCGGCGTTGCTCCAACCCCCCGGAGATCCCTGTCTCCGCCGACGTTCACGCCTCGTTTCGGGAGGCTACCTCGATGGTCGCACGGGTCTACGGCTCTATTGGAATTCCACGTCAACGAAAAGAACTTTGTTCAGCTCATCGAGGCATTGCTTGCAGCCCTCGTCATATAAGTTGAGTTATCTTAGTTATCTCATCGTCCGAGGCACGAGGACTGATCTGCAAATGTGACCGTCACCGCTCCGCTCTTTGACCCGCCATCCGCTGACTTGCAAGCCACACGCTCGCCTGCCGCGTTACTCGTCGGTGACCTTTCATCCGGTGCATCTCTTGCACTGACCTTTGCCTTGCAGCCACAGCAATTCGGCACTATAAAACCTCTGGCAGTCCCGACCAGACTGTTCACTCTCGATAATTAGAAACCCCTGCTTTGTAACCTGTAATGGTCATTGCTTGTAATTTAATTTGTTTGAATAAGAAGTTCTTGTGTACTTCATTCGTTTTTATTTTACCTGTCCCTATGGGACAAGACTTAACTGGCGCAGTCGGTGCGGATAAAAGAAACGGTCTCCACATCGTGCGGAAAATCGTTTTCGTTTCTAAACGTTAACTGTTATCGCGAAGTCTACCCTCTCCAGTTCGATCAAGTGCAGTGCGGTATCTCTTCAAAGTGAAATGCTGATCATCTTCCTACTATTCTTCCAACCAACCGGGGCAATCGAAAGACGAAGTGATATTACGCATAATGCTGGTCTACTCCCTATTGATTTTGGCCCAGCTAAATTACAAGAAAGCTGGCATACTTTCACCCATTACTATGAGACATCTCCTTTGAAGAAAAATTACAACTCCTTGTCTAATTCATACTATCAATTACGTGGAAATCCATTAACTAACAATTCAAAATTTTCTGCCTCATTCATCTTAGCTAAAGATTTGCTTCTCAGGTCTTCCATTAAACTAGCCTCCCTCAACATTACTGCACCCCAGACTCAGACTACCCGAAAATCTCGTGGANCGCTCCATCGTCGGCAATATTCATCATGGCCGACGCTTGCGCAGTTCCTCGCGTAATTCGAGGAGAGTTCAAGGTCAATTAAGGCGGGCGAGGAAAATATGAACGTAAACACGCTGATTGTTATGTGGTTTAATCCTGTTCAGGTGTTATCTCGTCCCATCACACGTGTTTTGGCGGACTGGCGTCGGCCATGATGAGTATTGCCGCCAATGGAACGACTCCTCTAACAAAATGTTCACCTGTACCGTAGTACCGTTTTCGAAGCGGGAAGCTCAAAAAACCGCAAATTTCTTACGCAGATTGTGAAGTTATGAGTGAATTTCAGACTTTGCCGATGCGCTCATCGTGATTTTTAGGGCATTATCTGTAAGAAACAACTCTTAGTTTTGCTCTAGCAAAAGTTTGCAACAGGCCCATTACGTGGAAATCCATTAACTAACAATTCAAAATTTTCTGCCTCATTCATCTTAGCTAAAGATTTGCTTCTCAGGTCTTCCATTAAACTAGCCTCCCTCAACATTACTGCACCCCAGACTCAGACTACCCGAAAATCTCGTGGAATAGCAAATTTCCTAGGCAGAGGAATAAACTGGCTCACCGGTAACCTTGATGATGTCGATCGAAAACGATACGACACAATTATAAAAAATATGGAATCAGCTGAATCCCCCATTGAAAATCAAGTAAAAAATGGCTACAGCCTAAGTACAGCCGTTATCTCAAAGAATAAAATGAATTCAGAAAAATTATCTGAAAATGAAGAATTACTAAGAAAGAGAATCGACCAACTCTCTTCCTTCAACAATTCCACCCAAGATGTTCTTTTAGATTTAAATGTCCAAAGTACCCTTGACTACATTATTTCTTCTTTATTAAGTCTTTTGAATTTCTTGTCCGAAATTGAAACTTCTCTAACTTTCTGCAGTATAAATAAATTGCACCCCTCTGTTATCTCACTTTCAGACCTCTTTAGAAGGGTCTGAGACACTTAACTCCTCCCAGTATCAAATGGAATATATCTGTTCACTGAGTTGAGCACCGCACTTCTTTTAGTATCAGATGCTGAAATCGATACTTGTCCAATTTTTTTATCACTTAAGTGTGAGTATGAAATCCTGCAGCTTTAACAAGGTTTAGTTTGAGGCATTCTTCATTTGGACCTGTGAATTTATCAACTTCACTTATCACCAAAAAAGTCAGGTTTGTTAAGTATATTTTCAGTGGGAACCTCTGCTCCAAATCAAGTGAGTTATCTTGTTTACTATAGGATAGGCTTATATCACTTGAGTTTAACATCAACCATGCGTTTACATACCTACTGATATAGCGGTGATTTTAATAGCATCATATCAAATGTGAGGTAATCCAAAGTATATGTTTGGCCCACAGTCAGCATATGCAACTTATTGGAATAAGAAGAGGCTCATCCATTTCAAAATGGGCTTACCAGGTGATCAAAAGTCTGTTCTGCTATCTACTCAGTATGTGTTCCACGAACACCTTGAATCTACATTAGGTGTTCGTGGACTCCACAAACCAAGATTTCACAAATTATTCAAAGCTGTGCTTATGCATGACTCATGATAAGGACTTGCAACTTTTGAAGAAGACTTTAGACTTTTAAACTTGAACTTTTGCAGGCTGTTGGCCGCTGCCCGACAGCAGTCGCCCGAATCCGTCAAGAGCCTGAGCAACTGCATTAATCCTGAGAACTACGCTGGGGTCCTTGGCACGGCCAAGTCAATCACAGGGTTCGACGCAGCCACCCACCGGGTCGAAAATCCTGGCACCGTCGATAGGTTGCTCGCTCTCCTGCGGGACGCCGTATCGCTGAAGCGCGAGGAGACGAGCCACGTCCAGTGTGCTCCCGGAGGAAAGCAAGCGAGATTTGATAGAGCAGTGCCGCCGCTTCGACAACCTGCTCAGCAGTGCTCGGCCTGTGGACATCGGGAGACACGCACAGCTCACAACGCTGCAGCGGCGTTGCTCCAACCCCCTGGAGATCCCCGTCTCCGCCGACGTTCACGCCTCGTTTCGGGAGGCTACCTCGATGGTCGCGCGGTCTACAGTTCTATTGGACCCTTTTCAAAACTTGGAACTTGAACAAACTTATGTGCCAAATTTCTTCAGTTGTTTGAAATAAAATTTGTGTTTGTGGAGTCTGTGAACGTGGATAATTTGAACACACTAATTTAAGATTTTTATTCATGGTGTCCATGGACTGTAGACAGGATGAAGCGTTACCCTTGTGGATTAGCTAAATTTAATAAGATCACTCCAAACAGCAACTTTCTACGTTCAATATTAACAGAGATATCGCGCTTTGAACCATTTGGTTGACGACGTCATCCATCTCGAAAGTGACACCCTTGCTTTCTTCCACCTTGCTTTCATTAGTCGGTAAAAATTATTGAGGACCGCACAATCTGTACCAATTTATCTTAAAAAAATTGTCTTTATTTGAAAGCGTATAAGTAATAAATGCAATTTTTTTGCAATTGTAAATGCGGTAAATTCTGAGGTACATTAATCTATCCATTGAACACTGGGTTTTGTGGACTCCTTCATCTTACGTTGAAGGCATTAGCAGATGTGTGAATAGAATGCTACCTGCATATCTCACCGGGGAGCTTATTCGAAAAAAAGGCATCCCTTGATTCAAACCCTACCCTCCATCGAATCATTAAACAGCTAAAAAACTTTAGTCTGGGTTCAAAGCCGCCAAGTCCACCTGCAATGAGAATTTACACTTCAAAGTGAAACAACTGGTTCTCATACCAATAAAAAAAAAAAATCGTGTTGATCAATTCTTCCGAATTATGCTGCTGATAGTGGGTTGGCTGCAGATGCTTTTTTTCCAAGCATTTCCTGATGAGCGCCTCAGTCAGTTACCAGCTGCTGAAACTGCCAAATTTGTATCCATCGACTTTCTTCTTTTTCTCTACAGGCTGACTGTCATCATTTCGCTTCAATCTGTGGAGAAAAATTTTGATTGATAAACTTAACTCCAGAATAGAATTAGGGAGCCTAATTACAAAACCTGCTAGAAATTTGTGCTTTTATTTCAAAACCAACGTTTGGTCATCAATACACTAAATTTAAAAAAGAGAAAATTGCTGTTTCCCCATTAACATAATGCTTCGGGTTTTCAATATCATCACATGTTTGGTTTTCCATTGGTGGGATTGAAAATTAGTCCTTCTGCAGATAAAGACAAATTTTAATTGAAACTGATGCATGTTCATGGTACAATAATGTCAGGATCCGTCCAAATGCCAATTATGCCCACTGATGGCAGGAATATCACAGTTGAAACCATTCATTGCGTCAATGCATGCCATGGCTTTCCCCACCTTCGTCTTATTGATTAATGACAAATAACATTTGCACTTCAGCACAGGCAGAAGTAAGAATTTTTTAAGTCAGAGGATGGAAGAGGAATACAAAATCTTCTAATTTTTTCAAAATCCAACATAAAAATGAAATATTTTTTTAATAGGAACATCAGATCCACGATTGAATTGTCTCAGAATGCTCATCGAAAATATATTTTAGGCAGGTAATATGCTGAATCAACATAAATATGTGCTAAAAGTACCTACTTCACACTATGTTCAAAGATGGAATCATTATGAAACAAATTTTTCTTTCGCAACTTTCTACTCCTAAAGCTCAACAGAGTATAAATTTCGAATCCATGAGAAACGTCAAAAAAGATTTGTTTTAAACTCTTAAATTGACTCTCAATTTTTTAACATTACCCTTGATCATACACTAATGATGTTGCCATATATACTTGCACAACCTGTATACCTTACACAGATAAGACAACAGACGATACGTACTTGGTAAGGTTTGGGTTGATATACTTTCCAACTCCATCTCGGAACTTCTTTAACTCTTGACCTGGTGCTGCAGCTAACTGAGGTGTTTTGACTCGTTCAATTTTCGCCTTCTTAATTTCTTCTTCACGCTCTGCAGCTAGCTGTAATATGATAAAAAAAAAAAAAAAAAATCACATAGTAAAATAATTTTGCAAAAGTCAATTTTAATTGCAACACACTTTCTTCAAATTAGTTTGAGGGTATAGATTTTAAAATGAATGAGGGTTTCAGGAAGATTGCACAGCACTGAATGATAAAATATGAATGAAAGAAGCTGGGTCTTTTCTTTTTCATATTTTGTAGGATCAGCAGTGTCACACCACTTAAACCTGCACAGTGCACTGGCCAAGCAAACACACCATACGGCACAGGGATTTAATAATATGTTCAAGTACTTCCAAAGTTTGTCTCGGTGCATCAAAAAAAAGGTAGTTAGAAAGACTTAACAGTATGATAAAAAACGTTCAAATAGAATTATAACTCTCAGGAAACTTGGATGAACAGGTCGAATAAAATTTAAAAGCAAATCATTAGTTCGTGAGAAGGTCTAATATAAAAATCCCGATTCGTGGCTAAAATTTGTAAATTGGTGAGTTTTGCTTTCAAGGGCAACGGATAGAGCATTAGAATATAAATTTGTAGATACTGTTTGAAATTCTTACTTGTTCATCAACTTCTTCATAAGGATTGACAAAAATCTGCGTTTTTTCAATGATGATATCCTCGATTGGTCTATCTTTGTTATCTACTTCAATTTGTTCCATGTTGTTCAATGTGTCGAGGCCTCCAACAACTTTCCCGAAAACTGTGTGTTTGTTGTCTAGATGCCGGCAAGAACGGAAAGTTATATAGCTGAAAAATCAAAGCCAGAATAATTAGAACATACTGATCAAAAGGAGTGAATGTTTTTGTGGAAACCGAGGATGAGGCTGGGCTGTTGCACCATTCATTTTAGATGTTTCTTGAAAAATACTTAAAGATAAGGACATGACATATTTCTTCATTTTTCATTCTACCGAATTTTGGCTAAGAGTTTACATGTTTCGATTCAATTTGACAGAACTTCACATTTACAGTACTTCACTTTAACAGTACTTTTTCAGTACTTTCCCAAAAAATTTGGTACCTCCTCAACAGAAAATTTCAGTACTGTTTCAGCGCCTCCATTTGATGAAATCCAAAAAATCTCAAAAATTTGAATTTCTCGCTCAAAAATGAAAAAAATTCCGGACCAGTTGGCGGAATTTCTGCACTTTCTCAGTACTTCCAGACCGTCCTTAAAAACTCGGAACTATTTCCGGACTTTCCTGAAATTCCAGACTTGTAGACACCCTGCTTCGGGACCCGGGCTCTTTTTTCTGCTTCTCCCGCTTTCTGTGAAAACTGTTCTCTGGAGGACAATCAGGCGAGAAAGACTTACAATTGAGATTTGTTGGTATTGGGCCCAGAATTTGCCATGGCTAGTACTCCCCGACCAGAGTGCGTTAGGTTGAATTTGAATTCATCAGGAAATGGTTTTCCCCAGGCTGATTCTCCTCCAAGACCGGTCCCCAAAGGATCTCCGCCTTGAATCTAGAAAAGAAGATTACTTCAGTAAGACCTCGATCTATCGGACCTCGATCTATCGGACCTCGATCTATCGGACCTCGATCTATCGGACCTCGATTTAATGGATTGATTTTTTGGTCCCTTTTAAGGAGGCCATAAGAGCGATGTTAAATTTTTCTGATGAATAATAGATTAAAATCTCCATCCCATTTATTTAACAAATCGTAAATCTTGATTCATTTCCTTCTCTCCGCAAATTAGCGAGACAAGTGACATTTACGTCATGTCTTGCCCTTGCGTATCGTTTTCAGGAGATGCAAACATATTTTAACAAAAAAACATGGTAATGATTAAAAAAAAACCAAGTTACGAGCCAAAAATAAATTAAACAAGTAATATTTCAAACTGCACTTATTTTCGGCTCGTAGCTCGATTTTTTTAATCATTACCATGTTCTATGCAGCTTAGCCAGCCAAATTAGGCATTAAAATGAAGTAACAAAAAATATGCCCCAAGTTTTTTGTGGATTCAGAGTAAAAAATAAAAAATAAAACTTGCATTGGTAAAAAAGGAATGTGTAGGGAGCAGTGTAAAAAATACTGAGTAAGAACTGGGGGAGCAGCTTCTTTGTTCTTTTCCAAAAATTCGGCCTAGTTTATCTTCTTAGTTTATAGGCCTAGTTTAAACTTCCATAACTCTGTCACATAATGGTCATGCCCAATGCTTTTTGCCCAGAAACAAACAAAATAAAACTAGCCGCAGATGGTTTGGAGAAATATTCCAATTTGACTCACCCTACTGCACAAAAATTTATTCAGGCCATAGCTTTCGCAGACATACTTGGGTCAAGGTTGCCAGATTATGCGATAAAATACGGATGTTTCACATGAGTTTAAATGGGGAAATGTGCTGATTTTTCTGCACTATCTGGCAACAATGACTTGGGTTTTTCTCTTCTTAACAATAACTGTAATTATTTAAAAAGGAGTGATTTTAATTGTTTCTTTTACTGTCTTTCCTGTCTGCTCCCCTCAATATAAACTCTCCAACACTGCAATGCAACTACACTCCCAAGGCTATAGCCACTTCAATTATTATAAAATATTTAACCAAGTTCAGCAAATTTTAGGAAGCGCTAAAAGCAGATAACCCATTCATTATAAGCGAATAAAAATTGTTATTCTTGAACGAGAGGTGAAGATGAAGTATACAATAAAGTGGCCTTACCATGAAATTCCGGACTGAGCGGTGAAACTTGGTGTTGTTATAATAACCTCTTTGACATAATATCAAAAAATTTTCACATGCTTTAGGTACTTTATCACAGTGAAGTTCTAAGTTTAGGGGACCAAAATTAGTGACGATACGGACATAACCTGAAACAAATGGTTAATATTTCGTGGTCAATCAGTAATATTTCAACAGTAATACACCCCAATGAGATTTTTCTCAAAAAATTTCTGGCACACTAACTTGCTTGTACCATTGCAACAGTAATTGGACTGGAGTTTGCAATTGGGAACTATAAATTCCGGCCCAACAAAAAAACGTATGTGCCTTTAGTTTCCCTATGCACATAAGTGTTTCTTCAGAAGAGCCAGAATTTATAGCTCCAAATTGCAAAATGCAGTCCAATTAATCTTAAACTAGTAGTTTGCACACAGGCCAATAGACAGGGTCTAAACTAGCAAAAAAATTGCATATTTTTTCTTCAAAATATTGTGTAGAAAACGATTCATACGATGAAAGGTTCCAAAATCAACCCCTAAAGGAACTAGGTATTACCAAGTATTTTTGATAGACCGAAGGAAGGTACATTCAACAAATGAAGCCATTTGTATTTTTGCCATTAAACCAATGTTGATTGTAAATACTCATACCTTGCTTAAGAGTTGATTCCCAGACTTTCCATTACGTGATTTGTTTACTTTATGAAATTTTTGAGAGAAAACATCTTACATGTGCTATAATTGATACCTTGACGCGAAACCCATTCAAAGGAAACTATTTCGCTGATTTTGTATACTGAATGAATCTCATTTTGCATCATGAGCAACAATGTCTGATGAGAGACTGTCACTTATTCATGCTGAAGATAATTCGTTAAACAAAATTCACATGCTATTCAAAATGAGAGAAAAAAAAAATACCTTTCTTTTTAACTCGCTGATATCTTACATCATCTTCTTCAATGATTGCAGCCTCATGCTTTGTTTCAGGAATTAAAGCTGTCGATGTGAAACTGGCTGCAACTTTGCCTGTCGAGTAATGCGCCTGAAATTTGTTTTAAACAATTAAATTATTATTACTACCATTTGACTCATAATGTTAAGTACTGTTGATAGAAATGGTTTGAGAAGAGTCTAGGCAAAAAGTAAATTCAAAAGAAAAAGCAGTTTTTCGACTAAGTTATTCTGTTTTCCCGGTTATCAACTTTTTCTGAGCTAAATATTCAGTTAAAAACATTTTAATTTTGAGGCAGGAGGGGAGTGAAACAGACTAAAAACCACATTAAATTATAATCAAGAAAGTTTTTGATGGTCGATACTGTTATCTTAAATATTGCTCCTTATATGAGTTTTAACCATGGGGTGCTGCGGATGCGTAATAATAACCAAAAAACTATTATTTTGTAACATTCAATTTTTATATCATTGTGTACCTTTCATTGTTCCCAGACATGTATTGGCTTACACAATGCTCATAGGAATAAAAATTGAACGTCAACACCTTATTAGTTATTAGTTAAACTCCATAATAAAAAAATTGAACTTCAAATATTTTAACTACAATTACTTGCCACTTCAACTTTTGAGATTTTTTCATTACATATTTTATTTTATTTAAGGGTAAGAAATGTTTGCATATCTTAAAGTAATGAGAAGCTTTATGAAAAAAATGGTTATACGTTCTCTCAAACGATTTTATATTAAGAAAATGCAACTCGGAACAAAATTAAATCCAGCAAAGAAAAAAAGAACTTCTGATGAAAAATACTTAGAGCTGAACATTGGAAAACAGAAAAGAGAATAACAGTAGGTACATTTACATGGACATCTCTTGACTTCCTCTCTTTTAGGTGATTTGATGGACATTATATTTTGTGTCAGAGTGACTTGCAATGCATTGCATCGAATGGTTCCATTTTTTCAGCCATTCGTCATTTTTTTCAAATTTTGAGGACGCAATTCTCTTGTCAGGATACAAAAGAATTCACTTACCAATTTGGACAAACAAATTCAATGTAATAAAGGCGTGGTTTTTATAGAGGAAAAATATCGCATTCGAGTGCAGTTTCGATATCAGTATCGAATGCGATATTTTTCCTCTAAAAAACCACGTCTTCATTACATTGTAATTGTTTGTCAAAATTGGTACAGGAATTCGTTAGTCTCCTGACAATAGAATTGCAATCTCAAAACTCGAGAAAAATGACGAGTAGCTGAAAAAATGAAACCAATTGATGCGATATATCATACCGTATGTCCATGTCGTTCTGACACAAAATATGATGCTGCTCAAATCACCTTAAGGCATACAATTTTTCTTTTCTTTTCTTTTCCTTATGAGCTGTTGGAAGATTTCATTCACAGCTAAACATAGTAACTTCAGAATCGGCATGAATCATGTTGATGATAATAAATAATTAATTTGGATTAATTGAATGTAACCAGTAAAGAAAGGCTAATTTTCTCTTATGCAATAAACAAAAAAGCTCATACTAATTGCAATGCTGATGATAAAAGTACTTACTTTAATTCTCAAGAAAAAAGGAAATAAGGCTAACTTAAAACTTAATCAGCCAAAAAACACAGTAAAATAATAAGTTAATCCGGAGAAAGACTACTACAAAATGTAACAGATCAAATACTCGCAAGTTGAAGAACCAGGATGTTTCCAGATAATTGAGAACTTAGTTTCAACTGGAAAACAGAGGAAAAACGGAAATAGGGAATAAGGGAGGGGATATAGAGGGGTAGAGGGATCAAATTGAAAAACAAACTACCTACCGCATTGAATTTGTCAGCCACTTGCTTATCTTCTTCTACCTTCTCCGGTGCCTTATATTCCCGATTCAATTCATCAAGGATATCTCTCGTTTCTTTCGATACAGTTTTCAGCCTAGCTTCAGGGTTCCCTTTGTCCTCGAGTTCCTCTGTAAAATTAACAGTCATGAGACACAACTCCATTAATAAGGTTTTAAATTGATGGATATCCTTCATGCAATTGGAAGGTACTTAAATGTAAAAAAAATAACTTCTAAACATTCATCAGGGTGTCTACAACCCCAGCAGGGCAAAACTTTGCTGACTTTTCCAGGTTTTCCCTAACCAAAATATTGGAAATTCGCTGACTTTTCACATAGACTATTTGGATCGCATTTCGCAAAAAGGAACCAGCTATTACAGTGTTGTAAAAAGGTTGCTTCTTAATAATTATCTAAAAAATCTCCCAGAATAGCGAATCGTTTTTGCTTCCCACCAAAAAATGCTCACAAAAATGAATTAACAGGAAAGAAAATGTACTTTTATAAAAAATGCTCCTTATATTTTAAACAAGGAAGACTCAGGACTCCTTCACTTCTAAATTTGTAGTAGGTATACTTGCTTACTTACCTTCAGTTTCTACACGCAGATTGTTTTTCAGATGGTGGAAAGTCTCCAAGTTAAATTTGGCTAAATTTGAAGGATCTTGGATGGTGATTATATCTTTCCGCTGAAATGGCTCATCTGTCAATAGATCCTTCCAATTTTTTGTCTTTATATTCAATTGCTCAATAGCCTGGACAAAAGGAAAGCAAAATCAATGAGATTTAATTCATAAAATAAGTAAGTTAAATGTTAAATTAATAAAAATTTGAATAATTAATTAAAAGCACTCTTCAATACCCCAAACAATAGGTTGAGGGCAGATCAGTTTATATTTTTGCTACTACAGGCTCTGTGATAAAACATTTTAGAACAGGAAACTTTGCAGATAAGGACTTGAAATGGTTTTGTCTTGACTACTTTATTCTTACTACAAACTTACCATCATAACGGACTACTAGGTTAAGTTCGAAGTTCGGCATTCTGATAAGCATTTGCTTCTCAAAATTTTTCACAGAACAAGATTTGCTTGACAAAAATAACTGGAATTAAATCTCAATCAAAATATTAATGTTGATATCAGAGTTGCTTACAAAAAAAATTGTATTTTTTGCCCAAAAGAAAATCAGCGTCTATGTGTATCAAATTGAGCGCCAAAACAGTTCTGGCAGACTTCTAAATTAGCAGTGATCCTTCCAAGCTCTGTGTTTTCCAAAATGTAAAACAAAATGCAATATCTAAGCCGCAATGTAAATATAGAGGTTTAAATATTTTTATACTGCACAGACTGTCTTGGTAACATTTAGTGTGCGATTTAGCTCAAGTATTTTTTAGATTCTTATGAGCACGAAGTCAGAATTTATGCATCAAAAAACATTACTATCTTTGTCTAGAGTTACTTTCAGTAATTTTGGTTGTGTAATCATTTTCTTTATGAAATTTTGATGATGAAACATAGATTATAATGCCTAATTCGCATCTTGTCTAATAACCCATGCCACTATAATCAAAACTTTTGCATATTTTTTTTGACTAATTTTATACAAATTCGTCTCCTCAGTAATGACGCACAAAATTTCATTCTGAGGTTTTCTGCTTAGTCCTGACCCATAAGGATGATCACAGATTACCAACTATTTGAATGATTTGAACTGAGTGTCCGTCATAATATTGAGAAAAGATTAAGTCGAAGGAATGTGAAATAGTGCAAGGGTATTTACTTCGTGTGAGAAAACATTCCCTGTTGTGGCAATGGCTACGATATGACTATGCTTTGTGAGAGGTTTATATAAAACTGGACAGTGATAATCACCAGCAGCATTCTTGTGAAAATTGAGTTTCAAAAGAGATTTGGCATCGAGTGGCTAGAACAGAGAAGAAACATAATGTTTTACTTATTCCATGGTTCAATATCAAGTATCACCCCTAAAAAAACATTTACTTATATCACAGAAAAAAGGAGAGTATGTCCTCTAAAATATAAAATCTTCGCTGAGACAAGTAAGCAACTGATATTTGTGTATCATAAGTAAATTGGTTACTTCAGAACAGTTCCTTTTTTTTAAGAATATAGTAATTTTCTAGTTCGAAGAATATTCGTTCACTTCCACAACCTTTCGCCCCTGCAGTGGTTTGAAAACAGGTTGGTATTCTGGCTCATAAAAATTTGATCGGCTAATGTTTCATGGTCCAATGAACATGTTTTCACTTCAACTAGTTTATTCATGGTTGACAAACTTAGAAAACAATTTTGTTGGCTTGCTGATATCCTTACTGGATCAATTTGGTGATCAATATTTTCAACAATACATGGGTAAATTGTCTAAAATTCCAAGTTCTCCGATTCAAAAATTGACCTACAAATGGATCAGCGGCACCCAGTTTTTTTTCTTCATTATCTGAAAGCACAGAAAGAACTAAGCCTCTAGAAACTTTTTCGGAATTGTTTAACCTTAAATGACAAAGAAACCCCATTTCGAAAATGCCAAAAGTGGATACTGTTTGAAACGATGTTTTTTAGCGAGCTATGACACACCCAGGCATAGGAAATGGCGTTTGCTGATTGGCTAAACTTAGCTTCAGGTTCCACTTTGCTCTGTCAACTTAACTTTTTGTTTTGGATTTTAACAGATTTTGATTAGCTTCTCCTCCCCTTGGAAGTACTTTCTTGAACATTATTATGAACTTTATTGTTTTCCCTAGAAATCTTACTTAAAAAACAATTTTAAGACTCATTACACACACTAAAATGGAACTTTGCTGGTAAAGGCTACCTACATCCAGTTGTTGTTGTTGAATGTTTTAGGCTCAATAGAGAGCAAAAATTCTGGAGTAGTAAGTGCCAAACTCTCATTTAAAGATCAAAGTAACAAGTTACCTTTCCTGTGACTGGATTGTGCTTAAATTTTTTGATGTATCTAAGTACTGCTAAGTATTCAAATACATTTCCATCTTTGTCACAATATGGGTTCTCGTAGGGTTGAAGGGATACACAACAATGGTTGAAAGGAAGACGTCTAAAATTTGAAACTTCTGGTCCTTCTTTCTTTCCACCATATAATGTTGTCCATTCACTGTACGTGATGTACCTGCAAAGGAGAAAAAAAGTTAATAATTATATAATTTGAGTACAATTTTTCACGGTCAACATGGACCATCAACTTTCAGGGATCACTTAAGGCTCAAGAGAGCTAAGAATCTTATTGGTCTACTTTTCCGCCTAGGCTAAACTTCCCGCCAAGAATGAAACTAATCAACACAACTGAGCCTTTAGTTTATTTACTTAGAATGCTTGGATAAAGAGAAGAATATACCTACCTTCGTTTCACTCACCGTGGTATGACATCACCTAAGTCCAGAAATCATTAACAACACGGAAAGTGGAAAGGCAGTTATTGAATGAAAGAGGCTCTTGATAGAGTATAGGGTTGAAGAAAAGAATTAGGATGTTTTAGCCGGAGAGAAATGTTTCAATGTTCGGTAGAAAAATTTTCTGGACTATTTATTCCCTGATTTTCTACCAATGGTAAGGAAGATATCCCAAGTTTGAAAGGAGGAACTTACATTTTATCTTTCTGGTGCTGTCTCTTTCCCATGGTGAAGCTTGTTTTGTTCTGATTTTCCCAGACTGTAACAGAAATAAACAACAGTAAGAAGCTTTCTGAGTGCGAAATGATCAAACTTTCCAATACTTTACCTACCAGACCAATGCAGTGTTGTGTTCACAATTATCGAAAACGGAAGAAAAGATCATATTTTGATCTTGTTTTACTGGTATATGATAGACCAGACACTTAGACTGGAATAGAAAAACTTTTCAGGTAAAACTCGTTTCCAAACAGCTGACTTTTACTTACTCTCAGTTAGCGAACCACTACTTGAGGACTGCTGTGGTAAAGTACATTTAGGTGTTTCTTGCGATCAAAATTTCTTGTCATTAATTGATTTATAACTCTTTACTAAATGAAACAATTGTGGGGAAACACGATTAACTCATACAGACTTTGGATGACGATGTGTGTATCACGGGAGCTGTTCGTCATTCACGCAGATCCAGCAAATATACTCTGAGAATAAGTCATCACAAGCGCATGCTTCAGGGCAGATAGGTACATAAGGTGGTCGCATTTCAAGGTACACTCAACTACAGGTATGGACAAATGGAATTTTAGAAAGTCGTCGAAACACGTAGATTTGGCAGCGGCCAATGGTACGACTGCGACGCCATATTGAAAACTTATTTACTTTCTGTTTTAAGAGTGGGTCTCGTCAATTTCGTGTTATTTTTTCGTGTTCTCAGTTGAGGTTTTCGTTATTTTGAGTTCTATCAATTTCTTAATTCATCTGATGGCTTATTGAAGCTAACGGATCTACCAGAACATCATTTGGAACTGCGCGGCAAAGACGGTACGACTTACGACGTCACTCGATGGCCTATAATCTCAGCGCTGCCATTTCGGCACCCCGTTTGTCCATACCTGTAGTAGAGTGTACCTTGGTCGCAATTCATACCCTCTTCGCATCACATGGCATCGAATACACAGTAAGTACTTTTCAAATTGCCTGTATCCTCTGCACATCATGAGTCTCCATAACAGCAGCTCAAATCAAAATGCAACCAGTCGGCTAACACGAGGGGAACTTCTCAAGCTGTCGTCTCCGACCGGGCTGAAAAATTTGTACCAACTCTTCGGATGAATCCATCAGGACCCTGTTTTTTTTGGTCTTTTCCAATGCACCCTAGAAACACCCCCCGAAAATTCCAGTTTTGAGCCCGCAAAGACAGTGCCCACTGGACATCAAGTGTGCACCAGGAGGGCTGGACAGGGCAAAGTAGCACTCCTTCCCCTCGCTCACTCGGCATACACTTGGTGTCCAGTGCGCACTTTCTTCACACGCCCAAAACCGGACTTTTCGGAATTTTTTGGGGGTGATTCCAGGGCACATGCGTAAAAACAAAAAAAAACAATTGTCCTAATGGATTCATCCAAATGGTTCGTACAAAGTTTTTCAGCCTGATCAGAGGCCGCAACTTAGGAGGTTCCCTTTGAGAGTATCCCCATTGCAAATTACTTCGCCCCGCCCTTCCGTAAGTGGCTGTTTATCCGCAAGGCGGAATTAGGCCAATCAACCTAAACACAACAACAACAACAACAACTAACCTCTAGAATAAACTTTCTGTTGGAAAAACTGTATTTCAAGCTCAAGTTGAACTCTTCATACAGCGGAGTCATGCAATTCTCAGTTACTAAGCGGTGCGAACTATTAATCAGCGGTAGGATAACAAATAGTCAACATCATTGCTCAAACACGCTTTAACTTGCGGTCGACTAACTTCGGAGCCTTGTGATCAGTCTTGAGAGATGTGGTATAAGATGCTGATGCTACAGCCGTCAATGTAAGGCACTTCTACGATAAAAGAGAGCAATAGAAAAAAAGGATCTCACGTGAATTTCCTCAAAATTCCCTGCGAGAGGCTGGAGGTTCAAACGTTCATGGCAGAAATGGACTCAATCCGAGGCCGAAGCACTGCATCAGAGTAAACTGCTGCAACTTCCAAACAAGTAGGACAACTGGCGAGTGGATGATGAAGATTGGTTGTTCGGCGAAAGAGAATTTAATCGCACAAAATGAATATGTAACGCAGCTTTAATCCTAGTCGAAGATTTTGTTTAGGAATTAGGAAATTAGAAGAAGAATGAAAAACAATTTTGCTGAAGTTGTTGACAATGGTCATGGTCAAGGTCTCAAGGTAGATTTACACAGGTATGGAAAAGTTGAAAATTTCCCATGAGCCTCAGTACGTGTCACATGACCTCGTGACGTAGGTTAGGGGGCCCGTTTTTTAATTAAATTACAATCAAATTAACATTCAAACGTTTGTGCGTTTAAACGCTAAAATTAATATCGCATAACCAAAATTGTGCAAAAAATCCCACAAAATTTTGACAAACGATAAACCGAACATAATAAATCAAAATAATCAAAACATCCAAAATGGCTGACGTTAAGGGGCCGCTGGAGAGCCAATCAGAGGCCAGTTGTTTAGTTCTGTCCATACCTGTGTAAATTGGTGTAAATCTACCTTGGTCATGGTCAATGAGTCCCAATGAGTCCTGGTCAGAGATCATTCCGAATTTTAAATGATAGGAATTTTACGGCAATTTCCGAACCAGGCATTTTGATTGGTCAAGAAGACGGTCAGACCGGTTCATTCCGAGAGTTCTGTGTCCGAACCAAAACGGCGGTAAATTCAAATTACATCGAATATCCTTTTCATCAATGCATTTCCAGCCAAGAAGAGTTAGCAGGACACTGTTTAACTGGAAATGGGTTTGTTTTTGAAATTCCCTATTTGAGAGCTGAGTTGAGCTGCCTTCTAGAGGCATTAAATTAAACAACTTCAACTAGTGGTTGTGGCACTGGCTCTATAACCAGGAAGTCCCTTGTTCGATCCCCGGTTAGGCGACCCGAGTTTGGTAGTTTACAGTTGCCTTGGGCTGGTTATGCAGTAGGGACTGAGGAGAGATGGGGTTTTAACTGAAAGTGCAGGACTACCGCTTGTGTCATTGTATGGTATTTTGCATTTCTGAGGGCGGAAATATGAGCGAAGATTTTAGAATACCACAAACATGATACGTTGTTTAAGAGTTTCACTGTCGATACATCTTTCACGATACAAGAGTATAAATCTATTGTTCTCTGCTCAGCACTACCAATAATTTTAAGGTGACCTCCTTATGAATTCAAAAATCTGAAGTTGTATTAAAGAGTGGAAACATGATTGATCATTTCATTGATTTATTGCGCAATCTTGAAAAAAGAGAGTTACAAGAAAGTATTTCTACACAGACATAAAATGCACACGGATGGATACTAAAAGAGTCTGGAAACAAAGAGCATTACCCGAACAATCAAAGAGTAATTACAGGAGAAGATACAGTTTACTCTTGGTACCCTTAATCTTGTTGTGTCATGATTGTGATCTTGAAGGAATAGTATTGACATACAAGTGTACTAATTTCGTTTTTTCTTGACATTTTATTCTTGTTACAATTTAGAGGCCGTCCATAAAGAGCGTAAGGCACCTAAGGAGGGCGTAAGAGCAAAGAGGTGCCTTAAGGAAGAGGGAGTCAAGCACTGCCTTACGTATGGCAAAATGCCTCCCAGAAAGGAGAGAAGATAGAGATTTCTCTTGAAAGGTGTCTAAAATTTTCTTTCTTTTTCACGCTATTTTTTGTCTTATCTTTCATTATTTTTTCTTCTTCAGGCACTGTGCATGTTTATGGTTGCTATCTACTGAAATGACTTACCCTAGAACACATTTGATTCCTCAGACAGAGTCGATTTGAACTAACACTATTTCTTGTAAAATCATGCGTTTTCCCTCATCAATGAAGAATTAGGCCAGCTTCACATAATTATTTAGGGGGATCAAGAGTAGCCATGCAGGTGCCTTAATGATGATGATGATGATGATGATGATGATGATGGTGGTGGTGGTGGTGATGGTGGTAGGGAAGGCTGGTCTAAAAATCAATTAAAATGCCTTATGTAATTTATGGGTGGCCCCTTTCAAGAAAAATTACCCCATAAAACTATTAAAAAAGATTCATAAGAGAGCAAGAAGAGCACAAATGTGCGTTTAAAAATTAGTCAATTGATACATAAAAGACTTAATAAGACATTTGAGGTTCACTGGACAATTATTTACCTGGCATACTAACAGCTAAAGTCCTTGGAATATTCAGATATTGTTACCATACTTAAATAAGATGGGACTTTTGTAGAGGGAGGACCAAATTTGAAAACAAAGTAAAGTGACTGATGCGCAGAGACAAGAATTTAAATTCTGAATAGCATCTTTGAGACGACTATGAGCAGCAAAATTCAAGTTGTCAGAAAAATACATCTGAAAGACACGAATTCAGAGCATTCAGAGGCTCTCCAATTAACTGTGACAATGAAAATGCTGCTCACCAAGTGATGAATTTGTTGAATTGTAGAAAGTCGCTGTCCCTCCTATTGGAAAGAAGATAGCACTTTCACATTTCCAATTACAACAGGTGGTGCCTTCTTTCCGGAAGGATGCAGAGGCAATGATTCTGACCTAGCTGATGTTTCGGTGTTTTCAAACCCCAAATGACTTAGCATGAACTAAATACAATGTTCAACTTCAATTGAATAAATATCAAGGAAAAACAAGAATTAAGATTGCTTCTTAGATTATCAAACATAGTGGCCAAAATGCAATTCTGTGATCTGTGTTAGTGATTTAGTAATATAGCAGTTAAGATATGGCTAATTGGAGACTAAGACATGAAGCAACCCATAGAATTTGAGCTGTCAGAATGGGATGAATAAAAAAATACTTGGACGAATCTTAATGAGTAATGTTGATATGAATTTAAAAAAATACTATAAAATCATGAGGTTTTAAGCTTTCAAAGACGATTTTTTTAGTTATCCACTTCCGTTTTCAAGATTGATAAAATGTAACTTTACAGAATGCTAACCTTTTAAAAAGCATGAGAGAAACTTTCATTCTTTGAGGAAATTTGCTAAATTTATGACTAATGCGTCCATTTTTTGGCCCTTTCAATCCACCAAGACTCAACTCAAGAAAAGATGCCGATGAAGCATGGTGAATTCATGGATAATTTTTAGTCCACACTGTACTTAAAAGTTTTCATGTCTCTGAACAATTTTTTCACGATCCCTTTTTTCTTTGCACAAGTTCTACCAGTAAAGAAGTGACCTTAGACTAACTCTCTCGTAAGTTTGAAATAATCAGTCTTGAAAAATAAGTACAAGATAGTATATGTGAAAGGAAAAAATTTCCCTCCTGAAGACAACCTAAAAAAATCTTGAACATTCTCGAAAAAACATAACTCATTTTTAGTAAATACATTAAAACATACAAAATGATAACAAAGGTAAAATGTATAACATATTCGACAGAATAATGGTCATAAATTTCTGATCTCCAGAGAATATAGGCCTTCCAGTACTTCATATTACTTATTCAATTTCTTCATACCTTCTTAAGGTAATTTTTGTACCATGCGTACCCGGTTCCAATAGCCAAACTATACCTGAAAAGTAACATGAGAGCATTAGACAGAAAGTTATGAGACTGTGGGGTCGATAGAAAATTATGGACAAAAATTTATGGCAGAAAATTACAAAGCAGTTGCAAAATACGAAGAAATTGCACTTTTAGCTCTTTTTTCTAAAGAAAAAAAAATCATAGGAGTGCATATCTGCTGAATTGGAAGAGAAACAAGGATCATGAGAAAATGCTAAAGGTACCTTTTCACTGTAAATCATTTCAGTAAAATTACGGAACTGGAGTAAACAAGGCTAAAATATAACACCAAAACTGAGACATTTTGAACCGAATCTTGGGCACTTTCATTTAATTTTTCGAAAATGGGCAGTGTAAAGAGAACAAGATTTGAATAACATTGAGTGCTCTCTTACTTAGGAAGGGCCCTTGGCTGTGACATGATGCATTCTGTGTGCAATTGATATACTTCAAATTTTGATTAGTGGATGGGTTTTCTTAAATAATTGAAACGTCGGTGGCTAGATAGATTAATAAGAGATGATCATACTAAAAATCACCATTTAAAACCTCACAATAGGTTCCAAAATATGGATTTCAGAGAAGCATTGATAACAATTTGATTCATTTTAAAGAATAACCTTACAGTATATCCATTTTTTCAAATTTTGATTCATTTTAAAGAATATCCTTACAGAATATCCATTTTTTCAAAACTATAGTCATTATAATTCAAATTGATAATATAGACAGTGAAACAGCAAAAAAGCGTATCCAGGTTGCGTTATTTCAAAATTTTTGTCATTCACTAGTAAATGAGACAAAACCAACATCATAGCTTGAAATTTTTACAGAACATTCTTCATATAAAGAGGAAATATCACTAAAGCTTTCAAGAAATAATGTTTAGCAGTTTCTCATGTAGAAAATGAAGTGCGGCAGGAAGTCTGCAATTCTGCGAACCCGAGATTCACATTTTTGCAATTTCACCGTTCATATACAACTACATATCTTCAAAAGGAAAGACTTGAGACCATCAGAGACGGATCCAGCAATTTGACAACACCGGAATTTCTTCATTTAAACCTATGTTAAATAATCGATACTTGTCTGAGCACTTGGCCCCTACAAGAATCGATACATTTCCATAGGTTTAAATGGAGAAAAAACAATGTTGCCAATTTGCTGGATCCGCCAATGGAGACCATGAGAATAATTATTAGGCTACTGATGGCAGGTTACGGTGAGTGTTCTCACTAAGAAGAACTCCCAAAAAAGTCAAAGCAAACCTGAGTTAGATTGTTGGCATTTTCAAATATAAAAAATCAAGTATAGAGAAAAAGCTATTTAAAATACTGATCTACTATGCTCAGGGCATGAAATTGCCGGAGTGTAATGCAAAGATATGCCTGTTGTGGGACAAAAATAAATTCAATTTTACAACCAAGTTTCAGATGATTCAGTTTTCGATACTTGCTTCAAAAACAACACCACCAAAATTCAAGGTTTAAACGATTGGAAGCATCAATGGGAAATAGTCTTACCATGTAAGAATGTAAGTGAAATGTTCATTCCATAAATCGACTTTTGTTTGACCTCCAATTGGGCCACCAGGCACAGAGCTCTCTACTTTTGCGTCTATGAAAATAGGACTGGTTTGAAGGACTTGAGCCATCTTTTCAATATCCCTGTAAAAATAAAATAACTTAAGTTTTTGACTGCCAAGGGCTCATCGCAAACAAATAGGAAACAAAATGGAACAGACCATTTTGCTGGATAGAAACGTGTGCAGGGTGTCTACCAAAACAGGCTGACCAAAAATCAGTACTTTTACAGTACTTTTTCAGTACAATCCCAAGAGATTCCGTACCTTATTAACAGAAGAATTCAGTACTTTTTCAGTACCTCCAATTGACAAAATTTGAAAAATTAAAAAAATTTGATTTTCTCGCTCAAATTGTGACTAAAATGACAAGAAATGAAAAAAATTCCAGACCTTCTTACAGAATTTCTGCACTTTTTCAGTACTTCCGGACTGCTCTTAAAAAATCAGTGCTATTTCCGGACTTGCAGACACCTTGGTGTAGATTTGAATGGCAGTGCTATACGCTTGTACTGCCAGGCTACGGAAAATGCTGTTTGAATATCCAGATTTGGCAAAGTTCTCCTTAAATAACATTCATATTTAAGGAAATTCATGAATATTTTTGCTTGAAACTTTCAGACACTGTATTGATTTAATTGCAGGTGAAATTCTCAGAAAAATTGGGGGGATACTATACACAAGTTTCACGGAAAATTTGCATTATTTTTGAGGCGAATTTGACAACGCCTGAAGGCTCATACAGCATTTTTCTTGGGCAAAGCAGTACGAGCCTTCTGGCTTAAGGAGATGTACGGCTTTTGGCTTGAAACTGGTCTAGTTTTGAAGAAATGTCAAATGATTATTAAAATGTTGAATTAAAATTTTAGAAGCTACCTGTAGGTCCAAAGGTGGGGATTCCTATTCTCTTTCATGAATGGAGCTCTACGTTCAGCAGTTCTTACTATGCCTTCTAATTCGACCTCTCCTTCAACTTGACCCGCAAACCTTGTTCGTGGATCCCTTTTACTGGAAGGCACCCATCCTCGATTCACAAGAATTGACACACTGAAATTTTTTGAAAAAAATAAACAATGTACATGTCAATAAATAATTTAAAAAGCTCATTAAATGCACTAACACAGTACCAAGCCTTCCATTTATTCCCTTCACTTGACGAATCTCTCTGGTTTTGCGACTTTGCATCAGTATTTTTTTTAATAAGGTCACTTACTACCCTAAGGTGTTGCTTACTAACTCTTACTATAGGTGTGAGAAACAAAACATTTTAGAAACCCCGTTTTAAAATATGTACATAATAAGTAGGTTCACTAGGACACAAAACGAAAGCTCAGAAGAAAAACTCCATACCTCCATTTGCAATTTTCAGACTTTCTGTCATACTTTATTTTTTCTTTGAAAAACTAGTCAAAGTAATTTCTTAAAAACTTCCTTGATTTTTCAACTATTTGCAGAATATTCCGTATAAATTTTAAGGAAATAAAATCGTTGGAAAATAAAAAGGAGCAGGAATTTTGAGAAATCAAAATGAAGATGTTAACAATACTTGCCTTGAGAACTCTCGAGGGAGACAGAAAGAGACTAAACAAGCAGCAGCTGCTATTCCCTGCATTTATTTTTGTTTTTAGGAAAAACTCCAACATTTGCTACTTGCCAAACTTTATGAAAAGAATCATAGTAGATTGGAAAAGAAGTTAAGTGGAAGTACTTACTCTCTATCTGAAAGTTTAAATGGCGTTATAACTAAATAACCGGTCTTGTTTGCGTCTTGTGTAGAGAGAAGTCCTGTATTTTGACTAACAGCTGCTCCATTCAGCAACAATGACCTTGGGCCTAGAAAAACTTCTCTGGAATGGTCAAAGGTTCCTTTTACCCTCACAGGACGGTAATCCCACTCCTGAATATTTGATAAACTGAGAACAAGGACATGATAAAGGTCAGTGTGGTTCCAGAAGATGATTTGATTGGGCTAGAAAGATGAAGTTATTATAAAAAGCTGCTTTGGAGCCTTACTATACGTGTAAAGTTAAAACACACACGCTGGCAGCAACAGATATAGAGGTTTGTGTATTGCTGTAGTTGTATTTCAAGTACTATGCGATTGTGCTTTTTGAAGTAATTATTGTTTTTCTTCAACCCTTGTGGAGAGAATATTGAGCTGCAGGCCGATTATTGAAAAAAGCAACCCGATAAGACATCAAATTGCGATATATTGCATGGTTGAGATAGGACTATGTCTTATCGTGTTAGGCTTACATAGTTTCAATAATTGGCCCGCTGTTAATATATGCTGACTGAATATTAATTAATGACATTGATTTCTGGAAAAATTATGGGGTAAAGTTTTCCATCGATTTTTCATCTTTGAACCCCCGCCCCTTGCCAGATTTTTTTGGGGGGCTGAAATTTTGTATCTATTTGAAAGCACCAAAAATAAAAAAAAACCAAGGGTAAGGGGAGAATTGTTGATGTTGCATTAACTTCTTCCTGATCAATTGAAACTTGTAGACTTTGGAAAAACAGCCTCATTAGAAGAAATCAAAAGTAAATAGAATTCAAAATTAAACTTTTTTCATGAAATTCACGAATCAACGCATTCAGCTGGCTGAAATTTTTTGGTAAACTTGATAGCCAAAAATAAAGACATGGTTATAGCTATTGAAATATTTAACATAAAGTTTAATGCTTGTGAAGATATCTTAAACATATCGACGGTGAAACTACCAAACCACGTATCTCGTTTGCGGTGTTTAAAAATCTACGCTCACATTTTATTTTTTTGAAGTAGACCAAATCAATATCATTCCTTGAAATTTTTACGGAATTTTCTCCGCACAAAGAGGAAAAATCACAGAAATTTTCAAGACTGGATGTTAAGTAGTTTTTCATTTAAGAAATGAAGTATGACAGTAAGTCTGCGACGTCGCAAACCGAGATACGTGGTTTGGTAGTTTCATCGTCGATATGCGGTTTGAGAAATTTGAAAAATATTACCATTTTAATTGACAACATGCATTTTTTAAAAAAATTAAATACTTACTCTTCTGGTAAATTGACAGGGACTAACGTTGTTTGGTACTCAATTTTTTCTAAAAGGTCTTCCTTCCACTTCTTCCTTTTAACTTGCCAGCATCCAAGAGCAAAACAACCGATTGGAATAATCTGGAAAATGAAGAGGGAATCATACTTCATTAACTGAACACACTATATAATTGCCAATTCTGAAACCTTAAATGAAAGAACTTTACATGGAATTGCTTCAAATCACTTATTGACGACTCGTCCTTCAAATTGATATACTACCTTACTTTAAACCTATTATGCTAAAGTTTGATCCATAAAGAAATTAAATTTGATTGATTTGTCAATTTACGAATTAAAAATTTCAACAATAGTCAGAAGGATACTGCGCCAAAAAAAAAAAACAAAAAAAACTTTCTGAACTTTCCTCATTCATTTGGCAGAAACTCAATTATGATTTATGAGGATTTCAAATCTTTTTTTGGAGCAGCTGATTGAGAATCATATAAAACCCTTCTTCAGGCTGACTTCTGTCGGCTTTAAAAATATGGCTGATTATGGGCCGTACTCACCAGTAATGCTACATCACCGACTGAAGTTGAACGTTTTTGGTATCTTTGGGATCTTTGGTATCGACCGGGGCCTCCATGGAAATTACTGCTGGAGTCCGGAGTAGTACTTTGATTACGAAAGATAAATAGTTCTTTCTTTGACTTCAAGACAAGCTCCTAAAGGAAGAAAAAAATACTCAATAATGATAGGTTAGAAATGAGCCTGCAAAGGAATGAGCCTCATTGAAAAGCAAAAACAAATAATACCTCCATAATGATTTTCTCATGTGTACCTATGCCTTAAAGAATGAAACTTTTTTTTCAAGATAGACGGCCATAAACATTTGGAGACTGAGCTTTAAAAAATTATCATTGGTAAAAAAAAAGCATGTATTTTCAGTGTTAGTCACACTTATTTTAGAGAAGTTTGCTTATTTTTATGGCGAAATTTTTGGGCACTAAAAAGTTATCGGAGGAGAGCAAAACACTATTGACTTAAGGAAAGTTAGAATTGATGGTGCATAGCTAAAATTTAAGGTTTCTAAGCTAATTTTTG
Source organism: Bemisia tabaci (assembly GCF_001854935.1). Lineage (NCBI taxonomy): Eukaryota > Metazoa > Arthropoda > Insecta > Hemiptera > Aleyrodidae > Bemisia > Bemisia tabaci. The sequence continues at coordinate 3,627,198 of NW_017547102.1, read as the reverse complement.
GCAACACTTACTGCGGAGCATGTTTAGTTGGAAATCGACAAAATCCTAATTTTGGCGAACAATATCTTGTTGAATTTCTTCTTTCACCAAAGACTTCAAATAGTCTGCTATTAACTAAATGTAACAAAACTCACTTCTTCAATTTTCAGGGAGATCTGATGAGGAGAGGAAAATTCACTCACTCCGATCTTCCTGATAGAGGATAGACTAATGCATGACTCAGGCACTGATGACCATGCATAAACCAGCAAATTACAGCTCTAAGAACCACAAGGAGCAAAAACCAAGCACTCTCTTCCTATCTTGACATGATTTATGTTAACTATCAGAAATGTCATGGATAATTCCACTTGAGAATCACTTTATTCTTAATCATTGAACCATGCAATAGTCACAAATCGCCTGTATAGTAAAATAGTTCAAATGAGTAATGAGGTGCAGGACTTATAATAATAAATTTTATTGGGAATAGTAAGATTTTTGGAGACCTTCACTCCAGAACTCATGCTGAAAAGAATATGGGATGAAGGATACTTTAAGACATTGACATCAGACGCATTCCAAGTATCCACATGTTTCAGAGCTTGATGATGGAGAGAGAAAGCAGTATCGGCAGCTGTAAAATATATTCATCTTCAAATGTTGTAATTTGACAGTGATTATATGAGAAAATCGTTTAATTATGTAGTGCGATGAGTGTAAAAAAAATACCTACTCGGTCCGACACAGAACCTGATGCGTTCAATAATCTCCGACATTGTGATAAACAGTTGAATTTCCACATGACTAGCGATGTTTTAGCTGAACGTGAGGTACGAGGAAACAAGATGATTCTATCATAGATGATAAATGTTTAATCATTAATGTAATAACTAGTTAAAGAAACACTGCAGAGGAACAATGCTGATAACTTGCTGTTAAAGATTTATTTATTTAGGTTATATTTACGATTGGAGTCATGGTTGCCAGTGCGCATAGCTCCAGAAATTGATGCACTTTGACTATACATTGATTTTTTTTTCTGATTTATCATGCAAAAACTCGTCTTAAAGATATATTGACATGATTGATGATATGTGCTGAAGTTGAATTTTTCATTAATTTAATCAGAGTGACAATCAAAAGAACACTGAGAATATTTCCTCTATGTTTTCAATTTGAACTTTGACGATTGGTTAACTGATTTTTAAACCGCACAATTTAAAATGTTGGATTTTCATACGGTCCATTCCCCTACTTTACCCGCTGAATGAAGGACGGAAGAGATTTCAAAAGTTCTCTCCAGTTGATCACTGGGAGAACAAAAAAGCATCCCTTATTTCATCTGCCATGCATAGACAATATCGGAATTCTTATACCGTTTGAGTCCCGTTTGACATCAAAAGTGAAAAGCGTGAAAGAGGATTCAAGCCGTGGAACGTGCATGAATGCAGCAGAAATTGCTTCTCAAAGAAAATAAGGCGCTAAAAGGATCCAAATAATCTACTAGTACCAGATATACAATAAGCATACGTATTCTCTCAACTTCAAACCGCAGACCGCAGACGTCAGTAACAATAACTCAACCTTTAACTAAATTGTTGTGCCCGTTATGAAATCATGGACACTCATTGATAATGAATATCAATTCTGCCGTGCTAAGGAAAAACGCCGTATGAACCTCCAGGCGTGGCCAAATTTCCTTTGATAAATCGCGAATTTCCTGGTAAATTTATGAATATTTTCCTCCCAATTTTTCAGATAATTTAGTTCCCAATTTCACATATAGTTCCTGAAAATTTAAAGGAAAAATATTCATGACTTTCCGAAGAAATAAACACTTTATCGAAGGAAATTTGGCAACTCTCGAATGTTCATACGGCGTTCTTCTTTACCACGACAGAATTATCCTGCGTTCAGTTTTCTTTTCATAACAAAAATAATATCAGAGAATCATTTTCACATATAAGTTTTACGTCATCTCTTGCACTTTGAATGAGCTGCATTATCAGAACTTGCAGTGAACGCGAATAATCCAGCATTAAAAGGGTGTTGAAGGAGCCTTCTTAATTATTATTCTCTCTTTTTAGCCTCAAGCACTCAACGAATCTTTAAAAAAAAGTGAAGAGAAATAGGTAAATCTATCAGGATTCAAGTGAATTGTTCCTATTAAGAAGCATGATTTCGTTGAACGAATTTCATAACGGGGTGCATCAAAGAATGATTTTCTCTACTTCTCTCCGTCATAAGATTTTTTTTTTTTTTTCATAAGACTTTTTACGATCTTGTATGCATACAAAATTATAATTTTTTAATCGATATTTGTTTGTATGGGTTTATCATATCCATCCCAGTGTTTTGTGTATTTTGTAAGGTAGGTACCCATTTTATAAATTACTTAATGCGATTCTAATTTTTGTAATAAAACTTTATTTCTCTTATATTTATTGTAAACTTTTAAAAAAAAGAGAAATAAAACGCGTTCATCTCATAAGTACGGTTTATTCAATGTGCATGATGTAAAAATAATTTCCGAGCACCTGCTGACTCGACCATACCTAACTTCTTCCATTGTCAGTGTCACTGCGATACCCAAGTAGGCATAGCATTATTCAACAGAAAAATCGCGATATTTTGGAATTAAGATGGGTTTTTTTTAACGATTTTTTGGCGATAAAATCCCTAGGATCATCAACAGTGTCACAATTTTATCTCCATAGAGTTGCGTCCATAAAATCGGAATTTTATCTCAATCTATCATAATTTTGCGTTCGATAATATTGCGATAAATCCCCGTCTATAAGATAGCGATTTTATTGCAAATTTATGTGGTGAAATCGCATGCAATTTTTTATCCGATAATGCGATAAATCGACGTTGATAAAATCGCGATATGCATATTCTCCGATCAAAGCGCAGCTTATCGCGATCACTGCTACTTGGTTAGAGGTGCTAACCCAAACCTGGTACCAGCCAGAGCCAGAGGTGCCACTGAAAAGGCCGCGCGATCATTCATACTGATCAAAAATTAGGCTAAGAGTTTGATTTTGAAAGAGCCGTCAAATCGTCGGAGGAGATCATCTTCCCCTCGGCAGGGACGGAGGATGCATATGCGTCAGCTAAGACAATAAATAAACCCGAAATCCCCTGGAATTTCGAGATGTCCCGTTCGGGCTCAATTTCCGGTCGCCTCTGCGTTTCCTGTCCGGGATCTAGGGTCAATTAAAGGTCCAGCAGGGCTACCGTGCTACGGAACAACCCCATACAAATATCTGAATGTTGCCAAATGGATGACACTACACTCACTTAGAACTGAGCTATTCCTCAGAATATTTCTCACAGCATTTTGTGATTTTTTCCGAAATATTTTATTTATGAAAATTGTATAAATATTGTAAAAGTAGGTAGCTTAACAAGATGCAGCTGTTATTAATATTCCTTTATTCTAAATATATTTCGAGCTCGATGCTCATCATCAGTACCTAGAATAGATTAAAAAGTGCATGATGCTTCATTCGAAATGCATTTAGAATAAAGGAAAAACAACTTCACGGTATCAGCATCTTCGTAAGTACGGTACTTTTCAAATTTTTACAATTTTTATGGATAGTTATAGATGCGTCATGCGCTTTAAAAACATCAATATTTTATTCTATACGGACTTTTAGACTGTACTCGCAAAGTTTGGTACAATACCTCATACATTCAAAATAGGGCCTTGACAATCCAGCCCAGTCTAAAAAAAACTTATAGAATCATCCCGCTGTGAAGTGTTCGGGTCTCGCCTATCGATGTTGCAATTATACTTTAAGAATCATTTCAAAATATTTTCGGTTTCTTTATGCAAAATATTTTCAGGTTTTTTTTTTTTGCGAAATATACATTTATCGTTTTTAGAATATTTTAACAGGAGTATTGTTACGAAAACGTAGAACAATTGTGCTAAGAATACCTGTTTCCCCTTTCAATCCGAGAAATATTGCTAAGGAATCTATCAAAACATATTTTGGATTTGATTTATTTTCTCCAATACTATTTTCTATGAATTATTACCATAGTTTATTCTGACCTGGTAAGCACATAGGTCTTTTTAAAAGTAGTCCATCTTTTAAACGGGTTTTCAAATAATGCAACTACTTGCAGGGCCGGATTAAGGTAGTGGCCATATGGGCCGCGGCCCATGGCGGCAAATCAATAAGGGGGAGGCAAATTTTGCAATTTTTTAAAAAAAAAAATCGAATTTTGAAAAAAATTACAAACGAGAAAAGGCGACAAAATCTCTCATTTCCTGAGAGTATGGTAATTTCTAATTTTGTCATCTTTTGTGATACAAGAGTTAGCAACTTTCATTAATCGAGTTAAGAGAGAAACCAAGTACGCAATTTGGGCTGGAACGGCGCGACTTAAAGAGAAATGATGACGAGGACTTGAGATGAAAAGGAGAAGCCCTCGGCGCGGCGCGGCGGTTGGCATGTAACACATATTATCGCCTACAAGACTGCACGAATACTTCACGCATTGCATCAAACACAGTGCGGTCACTACGGTCAGCGTGAAACGCTTAGCGCCTACAAGACTGCGTGAATACTTCACGCATTGTGCCAAACGCAGTGTAGTCTGCGCGGCGAGGCGCGGCGGTGGAAGTTAAAATCATTAAACTACATTTATGTTTGTTCCCTCATAAGTTGTTCGTTCATTTCCTATGAATGGAAGGCCTTGTCCACACAGAGATAGGTTTACGGAACTTAACTTTCGCGCAAAGTTCCGTGAACTTTTGCTGGTAGCGTTAACAGGGCTCTCCCAAAAAATATGCCCAACACGAGTAAACGAGTCTTATGCACCCCTCCCCCGCTGGCACGTTTACTTGATGGTTTTTATTGGTATTTCAAAACGAATGAGAAGGGGGCGGCAAAATACAGGCGGCCCATGGGCGGCAAGTAGATAAATCCGGCCCTGACTACTTGACTTCCACGGCCACACTAGGAAGTATCCCTTCACATAATGACGGCGTTACTTACTTCCGCGCTAAGGAAAAACGCCGTATGAACCTTTAGGCGTTGCCAAATTTTCTTTGATAAAACAAGAATTCCCTGGCGAACTTGTGAATATTTTTCTTCTCATTTTTCAGAGAATTTTGTTCGCATTTTGATGTAAAGCTCCTCGAAATGGAGATGTTGCATGTGTGAGGAATTTGCGATCTGACTATTGATACTTTTGTAAAAGTTCGCGAGAAACAGGATGGTGCCACTGGTTTTCTCTGAAATCAACTCCCAAGCTCAAAAAAAGCTCTTAAGTTGAGGCCAAAATGGAGTGAATATCCCACGCTATCCTGAGAGTCCACCTCTACATCAAGACAAAATCTCCATGCAAGGATAGGGAGCAAATACATTAGCAGGGTTGCCGTGTTTTCAGTTTTGGAGACCCCAAATAAAGTGGTAGCCCTGTCAATGTATAGGATAGCGTGGGATAACCCCTCCATTTTGGCCTCAACTTGAGAGCTTTTTTGAGCTTGGGAGTTGATTGCAGAGAAAACCAGTGGCACCATCGTGTTTCTCGCGAACTTTTACATGAGAATCAAAAGTCAAATCGCAAATTCCTCATACATGCAACATCTCCATTTCAAGGAAAAATAATCATAATTTTCCTCAAAAATAAACATTTCATCAAAGGAAATTTGGCAACTCTTGAATGTTCATACGGCGTTCTTCCTTAACACGGCAGCTTAGGCGTCGATACGCTGCATAAAAAAAATCATGAAGTAACCGCCTAAGCTACTCTGGTTATCACTACTGATTGGGTTTTTACATGATGCAACTATTCAGCCTTCGCGGCCAAGCTAGGAAGTATCTTCTCTCAATGAAGGCGTTTCTTGTGCGTCGTAGCTCTTCATGAAATAATTATCCCAAGCAACCGCATTACGCACTAATGGTTTCAGGACATTTTGTCAACGATTTTTTCTCCGTGCACCTTTTTTGTCCAGTAGTTTACGCTCACACGTAAAATAAGCGACGGTGACTTGGTCCAAGCGTTATATTTTAGTCGGTATGTACAATTATATTGACAATATGGAAATGAGAAATTGAGAGAGAAGGAGGTATTGTTATGGTCGCTTATTTTCTAAATGAAATGTTATTACTTTCTCCGTTTGAATCATCTTTTTAAATTGTCATTGGTGAATATTTGGTTGTATTTCTATCCTTAAAATATTCGATATACAATATACCTTATATGTGTATAGGTACTTTTTTTATTTTTTTCGTTACGAAATTATTACTTCATTTTGAAAACATTTATATTTTTAAAACGTGACAAATATTTGTAAAACCTTTTCCAAGCGACACTAATCTCAATAAGCCGCAGTTGTGCCGATAGAAACTGCAAAAATGAATAAAAGAGAAAAAAAAACCAAGAAGCACGCAATCTTTAGTTTTGACCCATTTGTACATCTATCTTTTAAAATCAAATACGTCAAATTTTGAGCGTTTGTTTGCGCGTACACCTCGCTGAAGCACAATAAAAGCACAAAATGTAAAAGAAAAAATTAAAGTGCTTTGGAAATCATTAAATTTTACACGGAACCACCAATATTTAAAAAACACACTTTATATTATTATTCTCCTTTGATAAATTGATACATATTTTTTCCCCATCAATTTAATGAGAATAATAATCAATGCAGAGTGTGCAAACATTCAAAATCATGAGTTAAAAAACGCTGACTATGCGAGTATAAATATTAAAGCCTAACAGAGCGGAGCGGCGTGCTGCCAGCGCGAGAGGCTCACTGGCGCCTACAAACCTAAGTGGATACTTCACGCATTGCACAATGCTTGAAGTATCCACTTAGGTTTGTAGGCGCCGCAATGCGCGTTTCGCGCTGGCCGCCAGCCCGCCGTGCGGCGGCGCCTGAAGCAACTATATTTCACAATAGAGGTATTGCATAGTATTATACGAAATTGAACGTATCAAGAATGACATGGGGATCCTTTAAAAGTACAGATCTTTCCTCGCAAAATAAATCAAGATACTTATAGTACACTGGAGAAATCTAAGAGCTTTTAGCTGAGGAAAATATATAGGTTTATCCGGTTCAGGTATAACAAGGTGGGAAAATCTTGAAAGATACTTAGGTCCTGTTACACCAAAGAGGTGTAGAGAGTTTTAGTGAATTTTGTCTCATGGAATTGACGCTCACCCCATTTTTACCAAAACTCTCAACTGTATATTATTCTCCGTTGGACCAAACAGACAAAACAAAAAAAAGCAAACCCTCATTCTTCCTAGACATTTTCCCTTTCATTCAAAAACTTCTTGATCAATTGTCGTTTGTATTTACATGTGGGCAAATTAACTTTGGGTCTCAACTGGAACGTGGACCAAAACTTCCGTGCCGAAAAAACGCTTGGACGTAAATTACTGGAAAAAACAGGTGCGCGGACAAAAAGTCGTTGACGAATTGTCCTATAGCCTGCACTAATCCATGCTGGCGCTGGTACAATGTTGATTGGATTTTTACATGATGCAACCATTACACGGTCTTTAAGGCCATTCCATGAAGTATCATTTCACAATGGAAAACAGAGGTGTTATAAACTTATGCGTCCACTCGCCTCGTCAAAGAACATTTTTTTTTTGCTATTCGAAGAATAAATTTTGCAAATTGTGTACAATGCAGGTATTATTCTCATAAAATATTTAAAAAACAATTAGAAACTTTAAAAGTTAGCTCCGTTAAATAACTTCGGACTTTTCATGAGTTGCGTCGGACTCGATGTCTGGCGTGCTGAGGAAAAACGCCGTATGAACCCTCAGGCGTTGCCAAATTTCCTTTGATAAAACGAGAATTTCCTGGTAAACTTCTGAATTTCCTGGTAAAACTTTTGAATATTTTCCTCGATTTTGTCGCAATTTTATCTATTTAAAATCGCGTCCGATAAAAGCAACATTGTATCTCAATTTATCATGATTTTTGTTACGATAAATCGCAATTTTATCGAAAATTTATGTGATGAAATCGCAATTTTTCGCATTTTTCCATCCGATAATGTTTCAATAAATTGACGTCGATGAAATCGCGATACATTCCTAGATCAAATCGCAACATATCCTGATCACTGCTGCTTGTGGGAACGTTATTTGGATCACATTTTGCAATAAGAATCCCAGGCTCCTCTGTAAAATCACCTTTCTACATGAGGGAACTAATAGCATATATTATGTTGTTTCCAAAATGAGCAAGAAATAGTGGTTCCTTATTGCAAAATGTACGTAATTAATTTTACCTCCTCCATTTGCCGGTGACTTCCATCGTCCGAATGTAACGCCATGAAATCTGCAAAAATCAGTTTCAGTTTGACAACACCGCTCTTTCTTCTGACCCCTGACCTGTTCCCCATTCAGACACGGCAGATTTGTTGGACCAGAAGGGACAATCCTATATGAAATGTGACATCTCAATCGATCCCTTGTTGAGTTTTTGGATTGTTTTAGCTTCTTGGCTAGCTGATCTTTTCTAGTCCTTCATAATCCTTCCTTGTATTCGTGAAGAAGATATTTTCGGTATGCTGCCGTACTGAGGAAGAATGCCGTATGAACAATCGAGGGTTGCCAAATTTCCTTGGATTAAACGTTTATTTTTGAAGGAAGTTATGAATATTTTTCCTTGAAATTTTCAGGAATCTCAGATCAAAATACGAACAAAATTCTCTGAAAAATTCGAAGAAAAATATTCATAAGTTTACCAGGGAATCGGTGTTTTATGGAAGAAAATTTGGCAACGCCTGAAGGCTCATACGGCGTTCTTCTTTACGGCAGTATGGTATTAGCAGACGGAAGACTGCAGCGGCGGATCTAGCAATTTGGCAACACCGGATTTCCTCCATTTAAACCTATGTTAAATAATCGATTCATGTCAGAGCACCTGGCCCCTACAAAAATCGATACATTTCCATGGGTTTAAATGGGGGAAAAACAATGTTGCCGATTTGCTGGATCCGCTTGACGAGGGATTATCCGTGGCCCGTGAACGACTTTCGTCCACTTTCTATCCGTTGACCATGGTAATACCGCAATCATACCAATTTGCGATGTTGCAAATTTTCGCAAACAGATTATTTATTCGTTTCTTCGTTTCTTCGTCTCTTCGTTTCTTCGTTTTTTCTTTTCTACCTTTATTTCTTTCTTCCTTCCTTCTCTTTTTTTTCGGGCGAACGGGAGGGGTGTACGGCCCCTACGCCCCCCCCCCCCTCGCGAATCCACCTGCGTTATCTCTTTGCCTACTTTGTCTATCGCTTTGCCCAACAAATTAAATAATCAGCCCGCTGGCCCACTCCTGCGCACGCCTTCGGGAGTCCTCCCATTTACTCTAGGTTACTCTAATCAGACCCAGTCCAGAATAGGGCGTGAGCGCCGTGTAGGGGTCCTCGCTCCACGCTTCGGGCACGGACCCTCGTGACGGACACGGGTGCAGCGATCCCTGGACGTCCACCGGGCAGCGGCGCGTGGCGTGCTTTGCGATATATCGATTTTCCCTCATTTGAAGCAATGAAAAAGAATCGATCGGTAAGGTGTTCGTTGCCAACGCTCCATTTATCGATCCTTTCCCATAGGTTTAAATGGCAGATAAATGGATATAGCACGCCACGGCACTGCCACCGGGGTGATTAGACATTCTTTAAATATAGACATAAGGTGTGAGTGGTTAGCGGGCGCAGTAGCACGCGTCGCTGGGGGGAGGAGGGTGCGCGGGGGCGGGGGCGGCTGTATTAATAGAGTGGCGTGCCGCGGTTGCTGTGACGACAAATGATTTGACTGCTCGTTGATAAATCTACGGCCGCGACCACTCCGGCGCACTCTAGCGGTGGCAAGGTGCAACAGTTAGGGCAGCCTCGATGATGAGTCGACGACGATGAGTGATTGATGATCTGTAATTAGCTCGCCACGTCCTGCCTCGTTGCCGGATTGTAGGCGTTATACGTGCGATGCAAGGAAATGCCATTATTGCTTCTCCTCCTCCTCCTCCTCCTCCTCCTCCTTCTCCTCCTCATCCTCCTCCTTCTTCCTCCTACGCCTCCTCCTCCTCTTTCTTCCTCTTCTTCTTCCTTCTCCTCCTCCTTCATCACCTCTTTCTCCTCCTCCTTCTCCTCCTTCTTCTTCTCCTTCTCTTCCTCCTACTTCTCCAACGTCTCTATCTCCTCTTCCTTCCTCTTCTTCTTTCTTCTTCTCCTCCTCCTCCTCCTCCCTCTTCCTCATACGTCTCCTCCTCCTCCTTCTTCCTCTTCTTCCTCTTCTTCCTCTTCTTCCTGTTCTTCCTGTTCTTCCTCTTCTTCTTTCTTCTCCTCCTCCTCCACCACCTCTTTCTCCTCCTTCTCCTCCTTCTCCTTCTTCTTCTCCTTGTCTTCCTCCTGCTTCTCCTACTTCTCTACCTCATCCTCCTTCCCCTTCTTCTTTTTTCTCCTTCTCCTCCTCCTTCTATTCTTCTTCCTTCTACCTCTGCTCTCCCTTCTCTTTCTTCTACGCCGCTTCTTTTCCTCCTCTTCTTTTTCTCCTCTTCTTCTCTTCCTCCTCTACTTTTTCTTTTTCTTCCTCAACCCTCTCTTCTTCCTCTTTCTTCTCCTTCTCTTCCTTCTCCAGCTTCCTATTCTTCGTCTCAATCTTCCTCTTCTATTCCTCCTTCTTTTTCTTCTTCTTTCCTTCCGTCTACTCTTTTTGTCAACTTAAAGCCTCAGGGAGTTAAATTAAATATTTTGCAGCTGCTATTCCACATTAGTTAATGATGCTAAAAGTAGTATTTTTTCAATGCAGTTAGGATCTTCCGACATTGGAGGCGTTATTAGAGTGGGTGTAAACTCTACACACAACACAATCATAATGAGAGTAAGTCTGCGAATTGGCGGAATGGCGCGGCGGTCGAAGATGCGGTTCTAATGTAGGATGCAACTATACAGCCTCGGCGGTAACCCTAGGTGGTATTCATCAACATTGAAGGCGTTATTAGAGTGCAAATGTTCCATCTACTAGTGAACAGTGCAGTGGTGAAGTTGGGGCGTGCCGGTTTGAACTGCGGATGCAGTAAGGGATAAAACTAACGATTTGCTTTTTGATAAACGGTAGGATGGCTAACATAAGAAACCACAAATTTTAATAGCTATGTATATTGCACAATTTTCAAGCATATCGTGTGCTAGGATGCGCATTGCAAATGAAAGAAAAACTAGTATGCAATATGAACCAATTTCAATTACATGTGTTACATCAGAGTTCCCGGGTCAAGTACCCGAAATGCTCCGTCATAGAAACTGATGTTTGGTCCTGACTGAAGACTTCGTAAAAAAATGATAATAATGAAACGGGTCCCAGTACCAAAAAAATTCGGTTGTCCGAACCGCAGTTCCGTTCCTATAACCAAAAACGGCGGTTATGGGCATCATAATCTTTCGATGTGCTAAGTGAACGGCAGTTTTTTTCTCTGCGCGGTCCATTTTTCGTCTACTGAAAAAAAAGTATGGCAAATTTTACCAGAGCTGTGCTAGATTCTATTTTATATCTACTTATTTTTGACACGGTGATACGACACGGTAACGATGACCAGACACCGGACAGCATTTACTGTGGTTCTGGTGAATGCGATTATAGACGTACGGTATAAATTAATACCACAGAATCTGATGGTAATTACATTCCTTATATCACCACACCTCAAACCATGTATTTTTTTCAGTGTCTCTGAGAGAATATTAGCGAAGGTCGAGGAGAAAGTATAGTATATAAGCGCTGAATCGAGAGATACTTGGACCGCAAACGACGAGAGCCCCTATTTGTGGATTTTTTTTTCTATTAAATGAAAGGATAAGATGTTGAGTTTAAAATTTTTCCGTGGGTTATCATGTATTCAGAAAGTGCCTACGTAGAAAAAATTTCAGCTCGACACGCTTTGTTCTTTAGTTGAAATGCATGAGACTTCATCTCTCGCACATTCGATTGAAAACGCGCTAACAAGGGCAGTACTGACAATGAGAACACAACTGCTTCGATGAAGCAGCTTCTAAATATCTAAAAATTGGAGGAATCATAGTTCACAGACTGATAGAACTAAAGACTGCAAAAATTTGGATCACCGCTTCCAAAAACTGCAGGCAGGAAAAAATTTAAAAAAACCTTCGATCTTGAAGTGCGGGATACCAAAACGACGGCTACCACCCCCCCCCCCCCCCCTCAGGCCCCCCCTCCTCGCCAACCATACGGGCAAGACGAGAAACGGGGTAGAATGATGGGCTCATCCGCGGTTTCAGCAGCCGCGACTTCCGCCAACGGCCATACCACGTTGAAACCACCGGTTCTCGTCCGATCACCGAAGTTAAGCAACGTCGGGCGTAGTTAGTACTTAGATGGGAGACCGCTTGGGAACACTGCGTGCTGTTGGCTACTCTTTTTTGCTCAAGACGTTTCTGTCACGAGGCTTTTGATTTGTTTTCATATTTTTATTTTTTATTTAAACACTTTTTTTGGAAATAGCTTGACGGGTAGGGCTACAAACGCGCTGCATGCAAAATAAACGAACACGTGCTTTTTTTCTGGAAACTATCATTTCAGAGAAAAGTATTTGATGCTTCCTGTTTATTTTGCATGTAGCACGTTTTGAGCCCTACGCGTCAAGCGATTTCAAAAAAAAGTGTTTTTCACTCCAACCAACGACCTCCTCAGGCCCCCCCTCCTCGCCAATCATACATGCAAGACGAGAAACGGGGTAGAATGATGGGCTCATCCGCGGTTTCAGCAGCTACCACTTTCGCCAACGGCCATACCACGTTGAAAGCACCGGTTCTCGTCCGATCACCGAAGTTAAGCAATGTCGGGCGTAGTTAGTACTTAGATGGGAGACCGCTTGGGAACACTGCGTGCTGTTGGCTTCTCTTTTTTGCTCAAGACGTTTCTGTCACGAGGCTATGGATTTGTTTTCATATTTTTATTTTTCAGTTAAACACATCTTTTGAAAATCGCTTGACTGGTAGGGCTCAAAACGTGCTCAAAACGTGCTCAAAACGTTTCTGTCACCAAGCGATTGATTTGTTTTACATATTTCGTATTATTTTATCTCTTCTGCTCTTTCCTATATAGGGTAACCCGATAAGGATTGAATACGCAGAGCAACAAACAAGAATAACAAAAATGTCTCCGGAACGAGACAAGACGACCCTTACGAATTTTGAGGCGCTGAATCCGAATATACCCTCGCGCCGTTTCAGTCTGTCACCCTCCAGTTTTCGGGAAAATTGGCTTTTTTGTTGTTTTTGCGACTGTTATCCCCTGCTGAATGTAGGGGAATTTTTTCTCAGGTACTAGAAAGGACTGGTTCGATGTATTGTGAGCCGCCGAATCCGAAAATCACCTTTATTTTTCTTATCGCCTCTCAGTTTTCCAGAAAAGCCTCTTATCCCAGGAAAATGAGCAAATATGACATATTTTCGCGTCATCCATGCAATTAATTTTTATAAATTTTCCCAGGCCCGTGGTAGAGCGATTCTCATGAATTTTAATTTCCAAGACTGAAAGTGTATTTGAAAATTGCGAAATTCCTTAGAAAAGGAATAATGTAGCAAAAATACAAAAAAAGCTAGTTCTCCGCGAAAATTCAAGATTTTACTCGGATTGGACAGTTCGAAGTAAACGATGGTCGATGAAGGCATCACACACAGGGCCGGACTTAGGGGGTGGCCACATGGGTGCGGCCCATGTCGGCAAGTTTTGCAATTTTTTTCAATATAGCTATAGAGAAATATCGGAATCAGATAAAAAAAAATACAAATCATAATTTTTTCGTTCATTTCATATAAATGGAAGGCCTTGTTCACACAGAGATAGGTTTACGGAACTTAACTTTCGCGCCGAGTTCCGTGAACTTTTGCTAGTAATGTTGAAAGGGCTTTCGCAAAAAAATGTGTCCAACACAATTATATGCGTCTTATGCAACCCTTCCCCTCCGGCACGTTCACTTGATGGTTTTTATTGGTGTTTCAAAACGAATGAGGAGGGGGCGGCACAATGCAGGCGGCCCATGTGCGGCAAAAAAATAAATTCGGCCCTGATCACACATGGGGCAAACTTCTTTTAAACTGTGTTTTTAATGAACTTTCAGTCTGGGAAATTAAAATTCATGAGAATCGCTCTACCACGGGCCTGGGAAAATTTATAAAAATTAATTGCATGGATGACGCGAAAATATGTCATATTTGCTCATTT
>NW_017547102.1:3600845-3611966 GCF_001854935.1 Bemisia tabaci | reverse complement strand
GAAGTCTCATGCATTTCAACTAAAGAACAAAGCGTGTCGAGCTGAAATTTTTTCTACGTAGGCACTTTCTGAATACATGATAACCCACGGAAAAATTTTAAACTCAACATCTTATCCTTTCATTTAATAGAAAAAAAAATCCACAAATAGGGGCTCTCGTCGTTTGCGGTCCAAGTATCTCTCGATTCAGCGCTTATATACTATACTTTCTCCTCGACCTTCGCTAATATTCTCTCAGAGACACTGAAAAAAATACATGGTTTGAGGTGTGGTGATATAAGGAATGTAATTACCATCAGATTCTGTGGTATTAATTTATACCGTACGTCTATAATCGCATTCACCAGAACCACAGTAAATGCTGTCCGGTGTCTGGTCATCGTTACCGTGTCGTATCACCGTGTCAAAAATAAGTAGATATAAAATAGAATCTAGCACAGCTCTGGTAAAATTTGCCATACTTTTTTTTCAGTAGACGAAAAATGGACCGCGCAGAGAAAAAAACTGCCGTTCACTTAGCACATCGAAAGATTATGATGCCCATAACCGCCGTTTTTGGTTATAGGAACGGAACTGCGGTTCGGACAACCGAATTTTTTTGGTACTGGGACCCGTTTCATTATTTTCATTTTTTTAAGAAGACTTCAGTCGGGCCCAAACATCAGTTTCTATGATTCATGGGGAGGGGGGGGTGTTACGTAATAAATCCGAGCCAGAGGAAAATGGAAAATTTTTGAAATACGTAAAACAATTTAAAATCGCTCCATTTCCGAATGAATGTTCCCGACGCATGAACAAGTCGACGCAACAATTTTTAAATCCTTCGCTGCTTCTTTTTTTTTCATAATTTTGTATTCATTCAGGGCCAGATTTACCTACTTACCGCCCATGGCCGCCTGTTTTTTGCCGCCCCCTTATCATTCTATTTGAAACATCAATAAAAACCATTAAGTGAACGTGCCGGAGGGGGAGGGGTGCATAAGACGCGTTTATCTACTCGTGTTGAGTACTTTTTTTGCGAAAGGCCTGTCAACACTACCTGCAACATTTCACGGAACTTTGCGCGAAAATTAAGTTCCGTAAACATATCTCTGTGTGAACAAGGTCCTTCATTTATTAGAAATGAACCCAAAAATTGAAAGAACAAACATATATATGGTTTAATAATTTTAACTTCCGCCGCTGCGCCGGGCTGATCGCACTGTGTTTAGCGCAATGCATGAAGTATTCCTGCAGTCTTGTAGGCGCTACGCGTCTCACGCCAACTGCTCCTGACCGGCGCACTGTGTTTGACGCAATGCGTGAAGTATTCACACAGTCTTGTAGGCGGTATGTGTTACATTACATGTCGACCGCAGTGCCAAGGGCTTGTCCTTTTCATCTCAAGTCCTCGTCATTATTCCTCTCTGCGCTGAGCTCCAGGCCAAATTGCGTGTTTAGTTCCTCTCTTAACTCGACTAATTAAAGATGCTGTCTCTTTTATCACCGAAAAACGATAAAATTAGAAATTACTATACTCTCAGGAAAGAGAGATTTTGTCCCCTTTTCTCATTAATAATTTTTTTTTTTCTAAATCCGATTTTTTTTATACCTACATTTAAAGAAATTGCAAAATTTGCCGCCATGGGCCGGGGCCCATACGGCAGCCCCCTTAATCCGGCCCTCTATTTATTTGAATTCCGTTGCTTACATCCTCTTGTCAATGAACTCGACGAGATTGTAGGCAAATCAAAAATGTTGCCTTCTTTCCATTCTTCTTATTTTTTTCATTACTTTATTTTTTGAATAGTTAACCAGTAGCGCATTCGTTAAAAAGCGCTAACAAGGGCAGTACTGAGAACACAATTGCTTTAATGGAACAGCCACTAAACGGCAAAAATGGCGGTTGGTTAAAGTTCAAGATGGCCGAACATTGACACCTACGTTTTTTGTCGATGGATTTGCCTGAAATTCGCTACTGGAGGGTATTTTAACACGGGAAAAACGAATTTGAAGTTAGATTTTCAAAAAAACCAAAATTGTCAAAATGGCGGCTGATTGAAGATCAAAATGGCCGAATTATTTTTTTTTTTTTTTTTTTTAGAAATCTAATTTCAAATTTGTTACTCTTATGCAAAAATACCCGTAAGTTCCAAGTTTCAGGCAAATCCATAGTCTAATAACCGAGATGCTTCTAGCTTCTAACGCTCGCAAAGATACGCGTGGCGCCGGGCCACCGTCTTCTCTTGTAATCAAGTTGTTGCTCTTAGATACTAAGGGCCATATTCAAAGTCGTACTTTAAACAGCTCCTTACCTCAGAGGGGCCTCACATGCTGATTTTTATACACCTAATTATTAATATAAATTGTAATTGGTCGCATTTCTACCAAACGGAACTATGTGCATCATGACATGAGCCCTGTTATGCATATATTCTTATGAGTCTCAGGGCTCATTTCTCGATGCTCATAGTTTCACATTAGTTTGCAAAAATACGTCCAATTGTGATTAAGGAAGGTTGGACTCCCACAAAGCCCCTAATTTTTCATTTTTTTTTCATAGTTCGTTCTGCTATTCCATTTGGCCATTTTTCATAATCACTGCGGCTTTTGACTCGTGATGGTCCATAGATAATACCGCTCTATTCAGATTAACTCACGGGAGCCAGCGGGGCAAACCTTAGGGGGCGCAAATTTAAGCGCCCTCTGAAGTCTGGACTGCGTCGTGGCCAGGGGTCGTACCCCCTTGTTATAAATAATTTGAAGGGATAATCATTGTAATTCTGAAAATCATCCTCGATTAAGTCACGAGAAGGAAAGAGAAAGCGATGATTCCTTTGACAACCCACCAGCTGTATACTGCCGTGCTGAGGAAAAACGCAGTATGCACCTTCAGGCATTGCCAAATTTCCTTTGATAAAACACGAATTTCCTGGTGCGCTTGTGAAAATTTTCCTTCTAATTTTTCAGATAATTTTGTGCGCAGTTTCACCTGAAATTCCTTAATATTTCAAGGAAAAATGTTCATAACGTTCCGCAAAAATAAAAATTTTATCGAAGGAAATTTGGCAACTCTCAAATGTCCATACGGCGTTCTTCCTTAGCATGGCAGTACAGTTAGATCGCAAATCAACAGAGCTTCAAATCGGTCCGAGATTCGAGATATCTGTCAGAGCCTCAGACCGGACATGGTAGGAAATAGTCAGAGCGGAGGGACAGGAGGAAATCGAGCATCAATGGAGGATAGTTATTTTGACTTGAGTAAACAAAACGTGAAGAGAGAGAGACGAACGAAAATGAGAAAGGACTGAAGGAGAAGGTGACCACGGGTTAAGTGAGGTTACTGGGAGCGCGCGCCGCACAGTGGATAGAGTCAATGGAGATGTTGCATGTGTGAGGAATTTGCGATTTGACTGTTGATTCTTATGCAAAAGTTCGGGAGCAAATACATTAGCAGGATTGCCGTGTTTTCAGTTGTGAAGTCCCCAATTAAAGTGGCAGCCCTGTCAATGTATTTGCTCCCTATCTTTGCATGGAGAGTTTGTCTTGATGTAAAGGTATGGACTCTTAGAATAGCGTGGGATATCCCCTCCATTTTGGCCTCAACTTTGAGAGCTTTTTTGGAGCTTGGGAGTTGATTTCAGAGGAAACCAGTGGCATCATCGTGTTTCTCGCGAACTTTTACGTAAGAATCAACAGTCAAATCAAAAAATCCTCACACATGCAACAACTCCATTCTGGGGAAGATTTTTTTTCTTTAACCGATCCGAAACTTGGAGACAATACTTTCGCTGGTCGGACATAAAATTTTAAACTAAAATTGCAAATTTTGATGTATAATTCGTCAACTTTTAAGGTTTAATGGGTGCCCTTAAAAGAAAATTTCACGGGAAACCAATGGAACCACTTTTAAAACCTCAAAGTTTTGTATGAACGGAGTTATATGATTTTAAAATTTCCAAATTTTGTCCTACCTCTCCTATTGACTCGGTCCACTGTGCGTCGGGGTTGTCAATTGGACTAGATGAACCAAAATTTATCAGAAAGGAACCAACCCATATTTTCGGAAAAATTGAGGTAGGAAAGTTTTTTAGTTCCACAAACTGTATATTTTCTCCTGCCAAAAACTCCAAGTTGAAAAACAAAATCAATCTGTGAAAAGAGGGGTTATAGTTCATTTTCTACATTGAGTTTTACGGAGGAATACAACTTCAAACCCCTTTTTCTCAGTTTCAAGTTTATGTGAGTTGGTTCCTCTCTGTTAAACTCGGTCAAAATCGAACAAGTAATATCGAAGTCATATTTTGAGGGGGGAAATGGTTGAGATTAGTTTTAAGCTTAACTAGCTGCACATTTTCTTCTATTGAAAATTTGAGTCGGGGAAAAATATTTTGAATGTGAAAATCGGCGTTGAACTTTCTCTCAAATAATTGCATCTCATGGGGGTTTCCTTAAAACCTTTTCTCCGGTTCAATCTTCGGTGACTTTCTGTTAAACTCGGTCCTTAAAGTGCAATGTTGTTGTAATGTGTGTGTAAGTGCTCTGCCAGCTGCAAATCGTGGTCCACGTGGATTTCTATCGTGCTAAACGCTCGAAGTGCTCTCAAATCAAAGCAGAATTAGGAAAGACTATTATTCGTGCCTTACTGTCGTATAAATTGCATTTTGGCTACATGAAGGGACTGTTAAGCCAGGTACACCTACTCGAAGTCATCTGTATACTTCGGCTCAAAGCGCTCCAGCTGCCCGATTATTGAAACTACGTCAGCCCGACACGACAAGACGTAGCCCTATCTTAAGGTGATTCGATGGACGCCATATTTTGTGTCAGAACGGCATGCGATATATCGCATCAATTGGTTCCATTTTTTCAGCTACTCGTCATTTTTTCCAATTTTGAGATCGCAATTCTGTTGTCAGGAGACTAAAGCACTCACTTACCAATTTTAACAAAGAAATTCAACGTCATAAAGGCGTGGTTTTTTTAGAGAGAAAACATCGCATTCGATACTGATATCGAAACTGCACTCGAATGGGATATTTTCTCTCTAAAAAAAACTACGCCTTTATTTCTTTGTGAAAATTGGTAAGTGAGTGCTTTAGTCTCCTGACAACAGAATTGCGATCTCAAAATTGGAGAAAAATGACGAGTAGCTGAGAAAATGGAACCAATTGATGCGATATATCGCATGCCGTTCTGACACAAAATATGGCGTCCATCGAATCACCTTAACCATTATCGCAATTCGATGTCTTATCGGGCTGCTGTAAACTTTCAATAATCGGCCCGCCGAATCGAGGTCATCAAATCCGCGCATCGTCGTCATGCAAATTGCAGGCTCGGCCAAATGAAGGGGTTACGTCCCACCGAGCCAGAAACAAACCGTGGACCACGCGGATGCTCTAAAACGGCTGGAAGCGATCCCTCGGAAGAGGTAGACTGCCTGGCACCGCTCCCTGTCTCGTTCCCGGGATCCGAGGATGGTCCGTCACGCAGGAAGTGCCGATGGCGTCCATCCACATCCTCACACACGCCCGCGCTCACCCTCACGGGCGCGTATTTTACAGACGCCGTCGACCGCACACTCCCGCACTCAGCCATTCATTCGGGCGAGCGCAAGGAACCGCAGCGCCCCTGAAATAACACCTCCTTTCACGCATTCACGCGATCATCCCGGCCACGATCACCCGCGCTTGTCGAACTGTGCAGGTTTGTACCTCTATTTTTGGAAATTGAAGTTCATTACATACACCGAAAAAAAAACTCCGGCCGTGGAAGCCGTACTTACGGGCTATTTAGACATACCGTCCGCGTTCCGGGCACAGAGGCCGAAAGTTCCGGGCGTATAGCACTCGGAGCCGTTGAAGCTACGGCTCCAGCACTCGGAACTTTTGGCCTCAGAGCCCGGAACGGACGATATGTTTATATGGCCTGTGACTTTTTCTTCTCAGTGTAAGGGGCCATTCATAAAGTAAGTTACGCTCAAAGGGGGAGGTGAGGATAATGAAATAATTTTCTCTCACTTGAGTGGCATTCAGAGCTATATACATGAAAGATTTTCAAAAAAATGCAATGGATACATAAGAGATTTGATTAGAATAAAGACAAAACGTTTATATTTGCAAATTATAATTTTATTCGTTGGTCAGAGAACCAAGCTACGCACTGCAGCCTTTGAAAATTAAAGTTGAAAAAATTTAAAATATAAGCGTAAAAGATAGATGTACCATTTTCTTCAAAGACGACGCAATGTAGCGTAAATAGTACATATAAATAGAATAAACATATTTTCACCTTCTTACGAGCAGCTAGTGTAGTTAAATGTTGCATTTAAGGAGGCTCCGGCGATTTAAAAACGAGAGGGGAATTCGCTGTCAGTCGGTGCTTTCTTGCAAGACCATGGTTTGTTTGAGGAGCAAATGTAGGTAGGTAGAATTGGAGACGAACAGTGGACACCAGAATCTCTTGTAAAGTCACTTCCCCGACCAAAGAAGATGGGTATCGTGGTTGAATTTTTGTACCAATAAGTAAGTCTGTCCAATACCCTTTTCCTGAACTGGTCGGAATCTCGCGCACATGCAGTTGCATTGACGACACTCTCTCTCATTTTACAAAGAAATGCTGTAGCCAAAATTCTATTCGGACACGATTCTATGGTGTGCATTTCGGCTTGAGCAATGGACACAATCGCGAGAATCACGACGGAAAACAAAAAAAGACGTCTATCCATTTTGCAAAGTCTTGTGGCGTATGGTTTAAAGTTGACCGACAAACACTCTAAAATTCAAGTCACTGACTTTTCTTTTATATATGTTTTAGTAAAACATTATAAATACGGGCAATGAAGGAAAACCCAAGCGTGACGTAAAAAATTATCTTTTTACTTGACTGCACGACTAAATCTTATCAGAACATCCGGAGTTTAAACACACTGCCGTGATAGCAAAGAGAGCCGCAAGTGCAAAATTTTCGAAATCGAGTTTTCTTCAAAATTCGTCTAAACTCTTTTAGATGAAATTACTGAGACAGCTAAAACAGCGAAATTCATCCTAATTTAATGAAAACGAGACGTATGTAAAAGCCGTAAGTTCAAAAAAATGACGCAGTTTTTTTTTCAAGACAGCCGTAGATGCTAGATGCATGAGAACCAATGAAAACAATGCTTTTCAGTAAAGAGCCGCCCTCCTCTGCCAATTTCTAACCTGAAAATGTGTTTGTTCTGCGTCCAAAAAGCAACCACGAAAGCATGCAGAGGATAGCACTTACGGTTGTCTTGCCTAACAACAACCTAGCATGAAAATGAAAAATACCCTTTTTATGTAATGGAAATAAAATCGGTCGATTTTTAATCATCCGTACGATTTCTAGGAATCTTCCGGACGATTAGTGGCAATTTGATAAAGAACGGCAGGCTTCTTTCAGTAAAATGATCTTGTCAGAAGCTTCTGAGCCCATTTTCTCAAAACTTCATTTTTGCACTTACGGCTCTCTCCGCTATTACGGCAGCACAGGGGCCGAATGTTCCGGGCGTAGCACCCGAGCAATCTGAGATACGAATCCAGCACCCTTCCGGCCAAAGTATAAGCGCCGCGCCACGTTTCAAAATTTTCGCCACTATTTTATATTTTTACAGAGAAATCTTTGGTTGAGTTTGTTTGAGAATGTCACTGAATCACATCGGCAGCACAAAGAAAATTCAGCGAAATTTTCGGACAATTTCAATGAACAGTCTCTTTTTAAAAAAAATGAAATGGCGGCGGAAATTTTTAAACGTCGCCCGGCGCTGGAGAGTGACGATATGTTCTTTTTTTTCTTTCTTTTTTTTAATCGGATTAAATTTGGCAAGTTTTTTTTCATTCGTGTCGAATCCGTTTCCTCAGAGCCGCTGACATCTCTATATTTAATTTTCGAGTCATTCAAGAGGTGGCAGGCGTGTTGCCACGGTGCGTATGAATCAAACTCTCCTCCCATAGTATGGAGGGAGGGGGTGATAACTGATAAGTGGAGAAATTTGCGGGAGGGTTTTTTTTTTTTTATTACTGCATATACATATTTTTATTTTAAATTTGTAACTAATGCGCGTATGATAATGCACGTGCGAGGTATGAGGGGAAGATTTTATTGGAATTTGCAGGTATTCTAGATTAAATTGCAAATATAATATAATCAAGTTTTTTTACGGAAAATTATGCACGAGTTTTTCAGAAAATTCCCGTTTTGTCGAAGAATTGGCACCCAGAAACGCAAAATTTCATGAAACTCAATAAAATGAAATTTCAAGAAAATTTTCACATCTTCTGCAATGGATTCAGTATACCCTAAGATGCACAGAGATAGTGAATCGTTAATTTCGAAAAAAAAAATATCATGAGAAATAAGTTTCCCAACAAATACCGGGATACTTGTCTCGGGTTGCATACGCAGCTCCTGAAAATCGTTGAAATTTCATGGAAAATGAAATCTCACTTTCCCGTAAACTGGAATTTCATGAAATCTCATTCCGTGTCTCATATTTCGTATCTCTGGTGGCAACATTCAATGGCAGGGCCAGATTAAGGGGGTGGCCACATGGGCCGCGGTCCATGGCGACAATCTAAGGGGCGGCGAAAATTTGCAATTTTTTAAAGGGTAGGTATAAAAAAAATTCGGATCTATAAATTCAAAATTACAAACGAGAAAATACGACAAAATCTCTTATTTCCTGAGAGTATTGTAATTTCTAATTTTGGTCGTCTCTTAGTGATACAAGAGACAGCACTCTCAATAAGTCGAATTACGAGCAAACCAAACACGCAATTTGGCCTAGAACGGCGCTGCTTAGAGAGAAATGATAACGAGGACTTGAGATGAAAAGGAGAAGCCCTCGGCGCGGCAATCGGTATTAGCGCCTACAAGACTGCACGAATACTTCACGCATTGCATCAAACACGGTGCGGTCTGCGCGGCGCGGTGGCGGAAGTTGAAATCATAGCTCATAGCATCATTATTCTATAGTTAAAATCATTGTACCACATTTATGTTTGTTCTTTCATAATTTTTTCGTTAATTTCTTATGAATGGAAGGCCTTGTCCACACAGAGATAGGTTTACGGAACTTAACATTCGCGCAAAGTTTCGTGAAATTTTACTAGTAGTGTTGACAGGGCTCTCCCAAAAAATGAGTTCAACACACCGAGCGTTCGAGTAAATGCGTCTTATGCACCCCTCCCCCGCTGGCACGTTCATTTGATGGTTTTTATCTTCTTTCAAAACGAATGAGAAGGGGGCGGCAAAATATAGGTGGCCCATGGGCGGCAAGTAGGTGAATCCGGCCCTGTTCAATGGAACTTTTTTAAAAAACGTTTCTCCTTATCATAGCAAGCAATCTCCATTTCTAGATTCAACCGCTTGACAATAAGTAGATCTACTGTTGAATCATTTTCATATGACCTTTCGATGTAACAGCGTTGCTAAAGATACATTCCACGGTGTAAGTCGGCAATCACATAACTCGGTTTGCGACGTCGCATACTTCCTGTCATACTTTATTTTTTTATGGAAAACTACTCAACGGCAATTCTTTAAAACTGTCATGATTTTTCTTCTCAATTCGAAGAAAATTCTGCAAAAACTTCAAGAAATAATGTCAATTTGTTCTCCTTTAAAAAAATGACGTACAGGCGGAGATTTTCAGTCACCGCAAACGAGTTGTGATTGCCGACTTTCACCGTCGATATAGTAATCGATCAATAAGGACCGCTCGATAATCGACCCGCAAAAATGTAAGTACCACCGACCGATCAGAGTAGGTACTTATGTACTATCGACGAATTTAGTTTTGCGCATAGGCCGCTCCAAATCAAATGTAAACTGTGCGACAAGGCGCAGCGCGGCGTGGCGCGTTTCAAAGATATCGGGTGCTGATTGGACCTATCTCATCTCATGCCAACGAGGAAAACGGAGGCACATGAACAATTGACAAATCTGCTACTTTTTCAAGAAAATATCTCTCAGACAAGCATCTATAGATGCAAACTATGATAGACAGTGCAACGCCGCGGTCACTCGAAAATAGAGCTAAAATTTCATGAGGTGCAACTAGGGTAACCTCGAACTCCAGTGCTTATTGCTTTGCTTCTCGCTCCTAGAGTGGGTACTCCAGATCCTCACTTCTTATGGCAGGTAACCCAATGCGACGCCATCTTGTCATACGACTGAAGGTTTGAGGTTATGTTTCCTTGTTATCATATTCATGTGCCATGTGTTGAAGTTTTGTTGAAGTGTTCGTTTAAATTTTATCTAGTCATGTAATAACTGTTTCTGAATTATTTTTTTAATCTATATGTACCATGCCTGCTACGTGCTGCGCAGTGCAATGCTCGCATAATGCCAAGAATTGCAAATTAAAAAGATTTCCTGTAAATGAGGTGAGAGCGAAAGTGTGGGAACAAATGCTTCGGAGGAAAAATTTCACGCGGAAAAGTTTCCATCGCATTTGTGCCGTAAGTATGCTTAATATTTCCTTTTCATACTCTGCCTCTGTTTAATCCAGACAATCGAACTGCAACTGGTTTTATCTCTGAGCCATCACAAGCATTCGTGAACTTGATTCGGAATCAGATTATCAGTACATGATTGTAATTTTGCGTCTGATGCATACTATTGTAAGTTTATCAAATGTGCTTTCCATTGAGGAGAGTCTATGAATTTGTTGCTGTACTTCATGCACAGCCGATCACTTCATGTAATGTTATATTTACGCAATGCGAACAAGAATCTCTAGTGTTGCCAGCTTTTGGCCAATCCTTCGCTACATTATAAAGAAAAGATTTCTTACATGGTTACTTCTCATTTCCAGTCAGGAACTCTTCATTTCAATGAATGTCTAGTAAAGTCCTTCCATTTTTGAATTCAATTTGTCTGAAAGAAGTTAAGATTAGAATATCTAATTTGCTCCTCTCCATGTACAAAAAATTTGGCTGTCTATTGACGCTCTCCCTGTTCGCTATACATTGTATATCTCTCCTGGGGGCATTTAGCTGTCGCAAGATGTTCTTAGACTGTCCCTGCATTTGGGGTAAATGTTTGCTTTGTTTATTTCTATGAGTGACATTTTTCCTTTCTTACTCTTTCACAGTGCCACTTCCCTAAAAGCCAGTATGA